>PVJI01004393.1:0-109081 GCA_004026765.1 Micronycteris hirsuta | reverse complement strand
GCTCCTTCAGAGACTGCCTCCGTTGTGCCTCACGTTGCCTGAGGTCACGCCCTCCCCAGAGCATCCCTCGCCAATGACCCAGCAAGCAAGGGTATAAAGGCACAGCCACATTGGCCAAATGTGGCCCCAGGACAAGTCCGACAGGTAACATCTCCAGAGCCCACACCAGCTTGTCCTGTGTGGCCTTTGCCTTTTCCCTCCACCCAGTCCTGCCCCCCCCCCTTACTTTCACAGGTATCAGTCCCTACTGCATCCTTTGCTCCTCAAAATCTATCTCAGTATGGACCACAGGAGGACCTAACCTCCTAACCTGGGAAATGCTTGTTCAATGAATGGGGCGGGGGGGGGGGGGGGGCGGGAAGGAGGTACAGATGAGTAAAAGATGTAACTAGGAAATACTGCAGCTGTGCTAAGACTCTGCTGTCAACTGAAGACAGAGCTGGAGCCATTAGGAAATCCCCAAAATGTAACTCCCGCTTCCTGAGCGTGTCTCCTGCTACCTGCCCTGCTATCTCGCCTAATCCTTTCCGCTGCTCTACTGGGTGGAAATTCATTGGCCCCATTTTACAAAAGAGAAAGAGGCTCTCAGAGGTGAGGGAACTTGCTCTCAAGATCACACAGCTAGTGAACTGCAAAGTTAGGATACAAAGCTGTTCTGCCTGGCTCCAAACCAAACTACTCCACGGCTCACGTCATCCTCCACAATTGATAGCAAATGTTTTAGCTGGTAACCCCTCCTCAATATGGTCAAACAGACTGGCTGAAAGCAAACATTTGGCCTGAACATTTCCTTCTATCCAGCTGGCTGCTCCAACAATAAACCACTACCCTTGTTCCCAGTGTGGACCAACCAGCTCATCCCGCTGTGAGCAAATGGCCACTACCTGGAACATCCCAGTTTTCTTTTGCCCTTAGTGACATAGGCAATGCTGCTTTTCCATATGACGAATAACAGCAATAAAATTAATAATTATAAAATAATAATAGGAGTAGTAAAAATCTATCTTTACTAACTTAAAAATCATAAGAAAAATTTTACACCATTTTTTAAAAAGGAGGATGGAATATTGTCCATTGACAATGCAGTGATACAGTTTAAAATATATTTCTGAATAAACACAGTGAGCAGCACTTTCAGGTCACAACAGTCCCCTCCCCCTCTACTGAGGCAATATTGAAATATCATCGGAAACTAGACAAATTAATACTTCCTCAAACTTTTGGAGGAATTCCCTCTAATTGCAACGGAGAGATGAGCCCTGTTCCTTGTCTGTCTCTGCACCGAGGCTCTCTGCCTTGCCCTGCCATAGCGCCCTCCCACTTGGATTCCGGGCTTGCCCTGTGACTCATCAGCCAATGGGACTCAGCAAACGTGATGTGAGCAGCGACTTGAAAACTGCCTGTAAGCCTGGGCTTCTCTCACTTTGACTCCTCCGCCAATGCCATGGGAACGCGTCCGGGCTCGCTGCTGGAAGGTGAGAGACATGGAACAAAGAAGCCCCAACTCAGATTCCCCAAACCATCCGACCTGGATGGGAGCCCCAAACTAATCCTCCAAGGTGTGAGAAATCCACACTTGTTGTCAGATGTTACTAGTTTGCTACACAGCAAAGTCTAACTGGTAGCCTTCAAGTGCTTTGAACTTTGAAACAAAATGTTAAGATAAACAAGGAAAAGGCAGCAGACCTCCCCTATGAATCCTCATGTCAGACACACGGGGCCAGTGCTGCTCAGAAAAGGGCTTTTGCTCTGTGACCACAGACTTTTGCCCCATTGTCTATCAGTGTCTCGTTATATCAGTGCTGCCCAACAGAAATATAATGCGTATCAGATAAATAATTTTAAATTTCTAGCAACCACATTTCAAAGGCAAAATGAAACAGATAAAATTAATTACAATAGAATATTTTAATATATCCAAAAGATTATCGCTTCAACATATAATCAATATTTTTAAATTATTAGTGAGATTATTTTACATTCTTTTTTGTACTATGTCTTTGAAAGCTGGTGTATATTTTTTATTTTTTTATTTATTGATTTGAGAGAGATTTGTTGCTCCACTTATTAATGCACTCACTGTTTTATTCTTGTACGTGCCCTGACTGGGGATCGAACCCACAACGCTGGGGTATCAGTATGACACTAAACCAATGAGCTACCCAGGTAGGGCTAGTGTATATTTCAGCCTTACGGCATATTCCAATTCGGAAATAGATATATTCTAAGTACTCAACAGCCAAAGGTAACTAGTGGCTACCATACTGGACGGCACAACTCTGCACCCACTGGAGATGGTAACTCCATTGGCCCCAAGTAGACACGGACAGGAAGTAGAGAATTGCAACCATCCCAGGATTTTAGGCAGCCATCCGAGAGGAGTAAAACCAGAAGAACCGATATAGTAGTTTTTCATAGTCAGCTTCTGACATAAGAATGACACGTTGCTATAGATTATTCAGAAATACTTTTCTTCATCATATCCAGAAAAGTGAAAAGAGTAGATAATTCAGGAAAACTTCCACAGGTAAGCCTCTGCAAGACACTAGAATCAGGTTAGGAGCTATGACTATCCATTCATTATTCAACCTGAGACAGCTTGACCTAAAATTGTACGGTGTCCAATGGGTTCTCTGCAGAGTAGAGGCTACCCCTCCGCTGCTCCAAGTGCAGTTCACGGGGCGCGGGGTGGCCATCCACACACTGATTACGGGTCAGCAACCAGGTAAGAACAGAAGATAAAGCAGCATTGGAAACTTCAGGCAATTTGTCAGAGGTGGTTTATATCTGTTGAAACTACTCATTAAAAATTGTTGCTTGCATTTTGCAGTTGTTTATTTCATGTTTCTAGTGATTCGTTTTTATTGTATGCTCTAAAAATATCAGTGTGTAATAATGTATTAGCAAAGGAGAAGGTGGCCCCTCACCACAGATGGTTTGCGAAGCCCTGGTAGGCCACGTCAGAAGGAGTGACATGGGCCGCAAGTCACAGTCTGTCACTTCTCTGCCCGCAAGCATGCAGTGGCTCCCTCGTGGCTCTGACAATGAATCTGACCCCTTCTTTCTGCCTCCACACTATTTCTGTGGGCAGCACTGCATACCAGCCATGCCTCTTGTGCAGGAATTATCAAAGGCGTTGCAGAGGAGGGTCATATATACTAAAGGGAGAAAGGAGGGACAGAAATCTCAGTGCTGGGAGCAAGGGGCAGGGAATGGGCACTTGGAAACAGAAGCCCTGAAGACTCAGATGCACCTGAGCAGTATGTCCCTTCCCCCTCTCCTTTGAGACTTCTGGCTCCAAGGACAATTGATGTCAGTGCTCCTGAGCTCTGCCTACAGTGCCTATCTTCTGCCCCGAC
The DNA here is from genome assembly GCA_004026765.1 of Micronycteris hirsuta. NCBI lineage: Eukaryota > Metazoa > Chordata > Mammalia > Chiroptera > Phyllostomidae > Micronycteris > Micronycteris hirsuta. The sequence goes on along the minus strand of PVJI01004393.1, from coordinate 105,722 downwards.
TGCCCTTGGGTCCCCCCGCCAGGCCCTACCCCACAGCACCCCGAACTCCAGGCACTCGGAGTGCTTTCTGAACACAGCCTGCACCTGCCTGCCTGCACCTCCTCTTGCTCTTCAGAGACTACCCTCCCTTCTCCCCTCCACCCACCTGACCACCCCGCCTGCTATTCCCTGAGGCCCCAACTCCAATGGCCTACTTTCCTTTCCCACCATTCTCCCCAAGGCTCCTTTAAGAAAAAAATTCTAACTTTGACTCTGAGACTTTTATTTTAGGATTTTTTTCTAAGACAAAATTATGGATTCATGCACAGATTTACCTATAAAACTATTAAATTGAGAGTAATGTGAGACTGGTTGAATAAGTTTATCCATACAGTAGGATAATATACTACTAACATTAAAATTATAAAAAATACTAAATAACATGAACATATGTTTAGAATATACTGCTAAGTAAACAAGTAGACTATAAAACACAACAAACATGTTTATGGGGGTGATCTTGTTATTAAAATATAGCGATGGATACACCACGCATTCAGACACAGATACAGGTGTAGACATAGGCAGAAGCACAGGCAGAAACGTCAGCGCAGGTACAACACAAATCTACACACAGACCAAATGCTAAGAATTGTTATTTATGTGCTCTGGGATTACAGGTCATTTTTACTTTTATTTTTCCCTACCTACACTGTTATCAGAAATATTTTTTTTCAATTAATAAAAACACGTTAAAGAAAGAATTAATGATGCCCCAGGTGCGCTGCCACGGAGCTCGATGCAGTCTGCGACGAATGCGCTCCCCTCTTACCTCGACCGGTTGCTTCACGGGCTCCCGCTGGCCCATGATCCTGGGCAGCAGGATGTCCTCTGCTCCGGGCAAACAGAGCGCCCCACCCACTGCGAGCCACCAGGAAGGTCGTGTTTGCAGAGTTAAGCAGAATGCATTGAATTGGAAAAGACAAACACTGAACAACAGGCGTCTGTGCTGTTTCCCAGGTAACCAAACATTAAACTGATCATCAAGACCAGGTTGTGGCTGGACCCATGAAACCGAGACTTCAGGACTCACCTGTCTGGATGAAGTGTGAGCTGAACTTGGTCAGGGGAAGGTGGACGAACCCTGTTGGAAGCATCCATTAGGCCTGACGGACACTTCGCTGAGCAGTCCTCCCCGGCTCTGTCGGTGCAGGTGTAGGCTGCGATGATTTATCCAGCCGGTATTGATTCTTTTCAGGCAATTCAGAGAGGGAGTTTTTCACGAAACTGTCTAGGAAATGGAGCAAGTCCCCGGGATGGGCATATTAGCAGCAATGATTTTTCACTTAGTTGCTGTGTGTTCGTGTCTCAATGTACTAATAGTACTCTCCAAAATGTGTACGCTGACTTTCCCCTGAAGAGGACTCAGTTCTTTCACACACACTGAGCCCAATTTCCCCATTTCTCAAGTTTCTCTCCAAGAGCGTGAATACTTCAAAAGACACATTAGTTCTGGAAAGCATCTAGACTTTTATTTACTGGCAGACGGCTATTGCTAAAGGAATCAAGGCACCGTAACACCATCTGACTGCCTTCGCTTCCAGACGCGCCCAGCCTCCCCAAGACTCTCATTCAGCTTTATAAATACGTGCAAAAGAGCTAAAGGCAAGGAGTTACTAACGGGCTCTGGAGTTGGCCTGCGCTGGGTGCAAGTCCCACCCTGTCTGCATCAGTCCTGCGTATCAGCCAGGGTTCAATCAAGGAAGCAGAGCCACTGTGGGTATTATGGGCCTTGTGGAAGAAGGGATTGAGACAAGACTAGGACCTTACGCACCTGTGGGACAAGCTGGAGAAGGTTAAGTGTCTGAGAGTGGGAGCTGGAGGATCAGAGAAACGTCACTAACCAACCCTCTGGGGCGCACCAGTCAGAGCCTGCTGGAGAAACCGAGCAGCCCTCCAGTTCCAGCTGCTGGCGTGGGACCACAAAGGAGTGTCGGTGAGGCGGCTGTTGTCCTGTCTGATCACGGGCCTGGGCCACTGTTGGTCAGCCAGCCTGACAGGCGGAAGGGAGAACTGATCGTGGAGGAGGGAGTTGTACGGAAAAGCTTCAATCTGCCGGTAGGATCTCTACACCCATGTCTCACTGCCTCTCCCCTTTAGGGAATAACCACCTTTAGAGAATAAAAGCTACTCTTTCATCCCCACCTTGAAAATCCCAAGCGAATTTCTCTTTGGTCAACTCTAAGCCAGGACCATGAAAGGAAGGGGAGTCCAAGAACATGATTCCAGTGTGGCCCTACTGATACCACACAAAACCACCAGAGATGTGACCTGGGGCACAGTGGCAACAATACTAGTGCCTACCTCACGTGGTGGTTGAGAGGTTCATGGCAAGGGTACAGGTAAAGAGAAGAACAGTCCCTGGCACATAGTAAGTGCTGGACAACCCTTAGTGATTGTCACTGATGTTGAATAAAGATCTGTTCTGGAGCTGGTAGTCTTTCAGAGGGTTCACCTTGCAGAGTTTCATGGGCTGACCTTGACTTCAACAAACTCGAACACAATTCAGTAAGCAGCTCCCTCCACAGACAGAGCTAGTAAAAGATGGGGGGGTGGGGGGAGATGGAGACCAAAATCAAGCTTATCTTGAATATAGTATTTTTGAGGGGATAACAAAAGAACTAGGCTGGAAGGCCCCCACTGGTTATATGACCTTGGGCAAGGTCACGGCCCCTGTTGTTTCAGTCCTCCCATCCCAGAAAGGGGAGAAATGCATTCTGTCCCTCCCTCTCTGCTGGGAAGGAGGGAGCAGATCCAAGACAGGACTTCATGAGATGTGAGAGCTCTTTGAGAGAAAAACACTCTCACAATACCAAGTAATCTTCGCCTTTGTTATGGCGCTTCATCTCCGCAATGAGAAATGCTCCTTTAAAGTGCTGCCGGGTGTAGATTATCACAGAGCTGGGATTTTAAGGTCATTTCTCCCTCCTGGTATCAAGCACTGATCAGCAAATAGGCTTATGAAGAGGGACTACTTGCCCGCTCCTGTTCATAATTTCCCAGGCAGGAACGGCAGCCAGAAGCGAGAGCAAAGCCTCCCAGGAGAACTGCTGAATTTGCCAAGGAGTAAAATGCACCTCATAGTTTACGTATTAAACCATTATGCTGACTACTGTCACCATATCCATTTACAGAGCCGCTGAATGTTAAGATCTTCTCCAGTATCCTTCAGGCCGGAAGCCCTCAAGAGCCCCTCCTTGCTCCTTCCTTCCCCCTCTGCCACCACCATAAGCCACAGACAACATGTTCTGCCACATCAAGAGTCATAGAAACTTAACAATGAAGCAGTCATTCTCACCTCTTCATTTTTCAAATGTGGACACTGGGGTCCAGAGACACCAAAACCTCAACCGAGGTCACAGGGTTGGTAAGAAGCAAGGACAGCAGTCCATCCTAGGAGTCCTCACCCGAAGCTTCTCCTGCCACACCAACAGAAAAGGGCACCTGTGATGGAGCTCTGCCCACCCCTCCATAGGGACAGACAGCATGAGCCAACGTGAGAAACTCGGGGTTCAACAAAAGACCAAGTCTTCCAAATGCACCCGGGTGATCCCAGAGAAGGGCTGCATTCCGGTGAGTTATTATTTAGTTACCGCGTCCTGCTGCCCAGCAAAATCCATCATAATTGCATTTTCTTCACCCTCCCCCTTTCCCTTGAGCCAAGGTGAATGTACAGACCTTCTGCAGCTCTTTTCTCATGAAATATGCCCTTGGACTGGAAGATTCCAGTTATACCTTTGACGAAGTGTTATCTATTGGAGAAAGATTTAAATAAACTGGAAGGCATGAGGACCCTCTGTGACCGCAAACTTTTTTCCCCCAGGTGCCCTCTTCCCTGAGACTGGGGGGATTTTTACACCTGTCTGGGCTCAACTTCCTGTGACCCTTCCCTGTAACATCCGTCGTGCATTCGGGGGGCCGAACCTTTCACCGTGAAACCTGCAGGCCTCTCAGCATGTCTCAAGGCCAATAAAAACAGCATGTCTTTTCTTGCTCTACTCACAAATCCAGGAGCTTCTCTTCTGGATTCTTTCATCCTGTCCCTCCCAACCCACCTCCCAACCTACCCCGGGTCCCGTACCTCCTCCCTTTCCACAGGACCGCTGGAGTCTAATGGCCAGCACGGGCTGTCTGAGATTCACCTCAAACATCTCTTATTCGAGCAGCCAAGACATAGTGATTGTTTGTCATGTCAGGCACTGGGCCAGTGGGTATTCAAGGGCGAGAAAAACAAATGTGGTTCACATCCCCCTGGACGAGTTAACCTCTCTGTGCCTCAGTTACCTTGGCTGTGGCATAGGGGTAGGTAACAATAGTACCAACCTCACTTAACCACAATGAAGGTCAAATGAGTTAACTTCATCTTCAAAGTGGCCCTTACGAGAGAGGCCAGCACAGGGAAAGCATCCAGTACCTATTTGCTTTTATTGTTATTGTTATGGTTATGGTCTAGAACAACAGACATATATCAAAGAAACACGAAAGCGAATGGAATATTCCAAGCAGATCTGTGAAGGGGAGGTACACGGCCCTGGGAGGGCGTCTGATGGGAGAATGCAACCTGGCGGGAAGGTCAGAGAAGACTGTCGAGGAAGTAACCCCTGGGCTAAGATCTGAACGAAGAGTAAAAAGCACAGAAGAGGCAGGAAGGGCTTCTCGTCAGAGAAGTAGACTATGCAAAAGTCTTGAGGCAGGAAAGTACAGGATGAGTTCAGAGGACTCCAGGAAGGCATGTGGGGCTACCAAAGTGAGCACCCAGTGCCAATTAAGACTAGTCAGTCAGGCAGGGTCACAGCAGGCAGAGTCTTCTGCAGCGTTTTAGGAAGTTTTCTAGATCCCAATAACACTAGGAAGCACTGACAGACTAAAGAGCAGAGGTGACATGATCAGATTTGCCTGTTGGGGGAAAAAACAAATGCCGTCTGTTCCTGATCATTCCAGTTTTGACCTCAGAAGTCCTCCTCAGCTACTACTTCCCAAGGCCATTATGTATGGCTGTGCAAATCAGGCACAGCACCACTTTGGAGATGGGAGGGAGATGCCACTCAGACCTAAAATTGTACAGTGTCCCCTGTACTCATCCACATGCAGTGACTTTCTACTTGCTCCCTTGCACTGAATTTCTCCCCAGAGCTCCAGGTAACACCCTAACTCCCAACACCCCTGTGTCCTGCATTGCTGACATTCTGGTCTTTGTTTCTACCAAAGATACACATAGCATATGCTTCAGTTTTTTGTATGCACGGCACCCACCTGCAATTCTGCTTCCTAAGATTTTGGAAGGCCATAACTTTGCCCAGAGCAATGACTGGCCCACTGAATGAACACTCCAAAATCGGTCAATGAAGTACACATCTTTCGAATAACTAAATAAATGACATCATAAACTCCCATGGAGAGGAGTTCCCTTCTCTGGACATGCTGCAACTCCAGTTGAGCCCAGATCCCCTCAGATCTTGTAGCCATCAGGACCTTGGTTGGAAACACTACCCAGCATACAGTTCAAGTTCCTTTAATGCAGGACCTACTTACAGTGGTGCGGGCAGTTTTCAGGAGCCCACAGCAATGCTGTGGCACCCAGAGGCCAGCAACAGCAGGAGGATACTACATGCACCTCACTCCCAGGATTTCTATGCCCCGTGAGAAACTTTGGCTTCCACCTAACTTGCCTACGGTCCTCCCCAATCCTCCTCCTCCCTACCAAGTGCTAGCATCTGGGTCTCTCCTCATGGGGGAAAGAGTCTCTGCTGTTCTATCCTATACCCTTTCACACTCCCGTGTTAATTCTCAGATCTGAGTCTTCTGGGCTCAGGCTAAACTTATTTCAAGCTGTGCCTTTTGGAGACTCAGAATGAAAGTCCCTTTTATCTCAAGTGCCTAGTTCTCACAAATCAAAATCACCTTGGTTTTCCAGTCTATTATTACAGCCATGGGCTCTCAAAATCCTCAAAAGTGAAAGATAACAATGATGTCTTTTTTCCATGCTCTGTCCACCCTTCACTGGAAGCAAAGAATGCTATTGATTTGGATGAGGAGAGAGAAAGGAAGGATAACCAAAAACATCTGGGGATACCAGGAATTCAGACTATATCCATTTACAAAATACCACCCTGCTGCACTTGTCGGCCTGAAAGGTACTGCTGAATAGGGGAGCATGCGGACCCGTGCGACTGCATGCTGACCTGCCTTTACCGTGGGCATCACTCACAGCATTCACCGACTTATCCTTCACAAGAAGTGTGAAATACATGATTATGCTTCAGCTTTCTCAGTTATAATCCCCTGTAGGCATGCCCCCTAAAAAGGAATGGTCTGCCATCACCTTGGCTGAATTAGAACGTTCTTGGAATGTCTCAGAAAAAAAGTTTTACAAGGGGTCTCTTGAAATACTTTTAGAGTTGGCTGACTCCTCCCAGATGTTCAGAGTTTACTTATTTGGTTCACGGAGAGTAATTTTTTTCCAGGTATGCTGGGAGTGGATGAGGCAGATGGCCTCAAAATTAGCCAGAGAAATAAAGGACAACGTACCTGAGTAAGCCTCCTACATCGGACACCATAGGCACCTTCCGGCTTCCAGTCTTTTATGAAAGCAAACACGTCCTATTCACTGGATCTAGGGAACGAGAAAGAACAAACTAAAATCACTCACCCCTATCCATCTGTAATTTCCATCCGTGGCTGAGGGGAGGAGAGTCTCACAGTTTGGGTTAGAGAGACACTAGGCCTTGGGGACAAACACAGTGAAGGTTCTTGGGTCCCAATCACAATGGGCCACAGTGTTAGCCCACTGAGGAGGTTACCCCAGTAACTCATAGTTCACGAAACCTCCATACTTGTCCATCTCCCCCAAGGATGTTATATCAGAATGCGAAACTTATTTCCCATCGACTAGCTCTTAAGACCCACTCCTTAGAAGTAAATACCTAATTATTATTGGCTCAACTGCTCTATCTTCCTCAGTGACATAAAGTTGAATAGCTCCAGGAATTAAAACCACACTGGGCTCTCTCTTTAATGTCTGTGTGGCTTTTGTATGTTAAAAGGAACACACAGCAGTATTCGTATTATGTTTAATGTTAAATTCATTAGGCTCATATCTAATAAAGGAAACTTTGAAAGCCCTTTTTTCTTAAGCATTTAATCACTGATTACAAGTTTGATTAATTCAATTCCCTTATACAATTTAAATTGTAATGACAAATTTAGCATGGCTTCTTCTTTTGAAAGCTTTCAATGACTTAAAAAACGAACAAAAGTACAATGATTTCAGAACTATTTAAACTCTTTCACAAAAAAGGCACTAAATATGCTAAAATTGTGGGTTTTACCTTTTTTTTCACCACATGCTTATCCTTTTCTGGGTTTCAACTTTCATGGTTTCCTAAGGTTTCAATAATCCTACCATATACCATTTTTATAAGTTTCTAAAGTTTTAGTAATTTTACTAAATCCAGAAAGAAAATACCATAAAGAAAAGCTTTGAAGGCAGGTATATACTAGATTGATGACCTACTGACTTTTGACCAGAACATAAAATTTAATTTGGCAATCCTCTAGATTAAATACATATTTGTCATAAAGTTTTGCTTATGGAATTATGGAAAACTTACATCCATTTCTGACATTAGGTGTTCTTTATTCCTATTGTTCTGTCATTAGAAATACTGACCTGTTTTGTTGGCAATATTAAATATATAGAGATATATATTTATAGGTATTCATCTACATATAACACAACCACTTTGGAAAACTAGGTGGGATGTCTTATATTGTTAAACCTACACTTACCCTGTCACTCAGAAATTCCACTCCTAAGCATTTGCCCAAGATAAATAAAAACACAGGGTCATAACAGCAATGTCCATACCAGTTTTATTCGTAATAACCCAAAGCTGGAAACAGTATCCATAACTAACAGAATGGAACAACAAATTTTATGGCATAATCATATAATGAAATACTACTCAGTAATGAGAAAGAAAAAATTAATCTGTGTACCAACATGGATTAATCCCAAAAATATTAGGTTGAATGAAAGAAGCTGGACACAACAGCATACACTGTATGATTCCGTTCATGTATAATTCATAAAATCGGTAAAACTAGCCTATGGTGATGTAAGTCAGAACAGTGATTTCCTAGGTAGAATGGAAACTTCTGTGGTGATGAAAATGTTCTACATCCTGATTGGTGAATACGCCAATAAGATTCATGGATTAAATTTGTCAACTCATCAAACTATGTAACTTAAGATCTATTCATTTCACTGTACATAAATTTTACCTCAATACATACAAAATAGGTATGCCCCCTCAAAAATACATATGTATATATGAAATACACACACACAAAAGCAAACAAAAGAAAAACAAACAAACATAAAGCGATCTGTCTGGCGGCCCTGGAGAAGCAAGGCAGTGAGGACCGGAGGGGACACAATCACAGAAGGAAGGATGACTCAGCAGAGGTCAGCCCATTTCATCTCACCGTCCTTTTACTGCATTTGCTTGTTCAAGAGTGGAAAGCATCAGAGAAGTGGAGTTTGGGGCACTTTAAGTAGGGAGGGGATGGGGTACAACCTATGATGGGAGAGAAAAATACATGTTCAGGCCCGTTGTCGGGGGCGGGCCTGCTACTGCCATCGTTACTAGGCTGGTATTTTCTTAAAGGTTGGGTTCACATTAATAATTCGCAAGGTATCCATCATATCATTGGACACCACCCTTCTGTTAACAGGTGGTTTTTCCAACTATTAAGGCTTTCTCCTACACTGGCAAAAACGCGTTTGTGATCACGTCCACGGAGATTCATTCAAAGTGACTTTCGTACGACGCCGTGACGGCTCACACAGTGACAGCTTTTGCTCTCCTTTCCTCATCCTTTGAGGAAGGATCATTGTAACAAGAACTTTAAGAACTTTCAGAAAACTCTACTGATAATCTCTCCACAGGTACATACTAGCAGAATCCGGGTCTTTTTGGTTGGCAGACAACTTCTTGGTTATAGAAATAGCCAGTTTAAAATAGAATAGTAGCTTCAATCTTTAGAGCAAATAATGAAACATTAGATGCTAACCTAAAAGAATGTAAAAAAAATTCCTCTCAGACCATATTTGTGAAGCCAACTTTGAATATTTCTTCAAGAAAATATCATGTATTAACGAAGTGCTACCATTCAGAGTCCAGTAAAAGAAACATGGCATTCCCTGCCTTCTGAAAGTTCGTTCATAACTGGAGAATAAGGAGAGCTTGAACACCTTAATTTGTGGTGCAAGAGTCTTCTAAGCTGAACCACTAAATTCAATTTTCACCGGAAACAAATTTGCCTTTCTCAATGTGCACAAACACACGCATCCACATACACATTCTTCCCCACGTCTCAGACACACCACACACACACACACACACACACACACACACACACACCCCTACTCCACTTACTTCACGCAAATTCACTCGGCGATGAAGCCACCGTTACAGTCTGGGGCTCCATCCTGAAAAAAATGAGTGCGACAAAGTAAGCCCCAGTGGGCATCGTACTGTTCCTTCGGGCAGTCGGCTGCAAACTGAAGTGTAAAGTCTGCGCTCCTTTACTTCCCTCAGATTTTCATTTTTTCATCAGAAAACCGAAAGCTTCATCAGCTCCATCTTCACCAAATGAGATGGACCAAACAATAGCTGCAGGCAGAAATTATCAGGCAAACTAGAGCAGATAAACATGACATTCGCTCTTCACCTGCAACTTTAGGACCAAGATGACTTTCAAAGATTACAGCCACAGAACTGTAAAAACTATTAAGGGCAGGAAACAAATCAAAGCTACTCTTTGTCAGTTATACATCACGCCAGTATACACTCAGTAATGACTGTTTATACAGAAAGCAAACCTCCATTCAATGTGTGCTTTAAGTATTAGGTAATTAGGATGAAAATAATAGACACATTTTAGCAGGTCATCAACTCCAACTAGAAGCGGGAGTGAAACCATTTATAAAGTAATTATGTGTCATGAGGATGATGACAAACTACTAGATGGATAGATGGATAATCAGATAGATAGATAGATAGATAGATAGATAGATAGATAGATAGATAGATAGATAGATAGAATGAAAGAATGAAAGATGAGACAAGACAGATGAAGGGAAAAAAGATAAGTCATTGAATCCTTACAATATCTGCCTAAGGTAAGTTCTAGTATCCAGACTTGAAAGATGGGAAAACTGACAGTAAGAGAGTTGATTTGGCTCAAGGCTTGAATTCCAACGGACATCAGTCTAGCTCTAAAGCCATGATCACCTGGCTCTGTCAGGGAGTCCACAGTAAAATGCTCAGCATGAGAAATCAAGACGAGAAGAACGTGTCCTGGAAAAGGTGTGTGTGCCCTGAAATGGATTTAACCCGTGGCCAGTGCACGGGGCCTGTGCTAGCGAGAGAACGCTTCCAAACGGGAGCGGGATCAGCAAACATCGCCTCCCTTTAGTTACGTGATTGAATTCTGGGTATTACATTTAATCGAAATGAATAGAGAGTAAAATAATAGTTTTCCTATGGAATTGATGACAGACTTTAACTTGTAGAGATAATGTAATTGGATATAAATTGAACGAGTTCATAATTTTAATTAAATAGGTTCCATAAAACCTCTAGAAAACCAAGTATGAAAATAACATTCATGGGAAAAGACACTTAGATTTAGATTTTACTCACTGTTAGCATGTCTCTACACCAACATTTTCCACATTATACTCCATGGACCATTACTCTTATTTTTTTGTATTGCCCTGTTGACGCCCATTGCCTCCTAGATGGAGCTGGGTCTGCAGAACCCTGGGAGGGTTGGGTCTGGGGAAATCTGCGCCCTCCCCGCCCTCTAGGCCAGGCTCAAACCTTATTGCAACTCCTTTTAAAAAAATAATAATTAATAATAATAATGATAATAAGCCTGTTTGTTGATCACTGCAGATCCGGGCTGCTTTTCCATTGCCGCCCCATCCCTGCTGGCACTCCTGGGGAGCAGGGGGAGGATACAGACCCGGAATGCTTAGAGACACGCAGTCCCAGGTAGACACTGCTCCCAGACAAAGCGTTTCTCCCCCTAACCCAAAATAGATCCTTGTACATCAGCATACACAGGCGGACCCACACTTGCCCAGACAAATACACACACACAGCCAGACATGCAGACCGAGGACAGCTGTGCACACACCCACCAGGAGGGCAGCCCTCACAGGTGTTATCTAACACACAGGCATACCCAAACTTGGGGGCCTCTCCGTGTGGGAATCAGAGGACCCCCACAGCCTTCAGGAGACCACAGATTCGAGCACTGACACTGGCACACAGATGCAGGCCTGAGGCTCTGAGGCTCCCTGCACTCAAAATGGGGAGACTTCTCTCACAGCCCTGGGTGCTAATACCACTCTGTGCAGGGCACAGTAGCATAGGGGTGAGGGGTTGGCATCGGCCTCCACTCCCGTACCCTCTCCAATCCCAACTCAGACCAGCACAGCCAGGACACAGAAGACATGCCAACAACTGTTCAGACACCCTGACAACTGTTCTCCCACTCCTAAGATAGAGCCTGGCTCTCTAACCAATGTGCACGTCACGCACATGCATTTCCAGAGTCCAGGGTTCGGCCTCTGCCCCGAGCAGCTTGGCCCCTAATGACCATTACTACTACTCTTAAAACAAATCCTGTCCAGGATTCAAATCATTTGGAGAAGCACTGATTTAACAACACAGGGTATTTCTTTATTTCATGGCTGCAAACCTAAATCTCCAGGAAGAAGACACAGTATGCTGGAATGCCCAAACTTTCCTGTCCATGGGATGCTGGTTTCACAGAGGACTTGCAGAACATGCTCCGTAAGGAGGAATTTGGGAAATGCTTGTCTAGACAGTTGTTGGCTAAGAAAAGTTTGAGAGGGGTTAAGAATATACACGTTAAGAAAAACACTGTATTGCTCAACAACCTTCACAAGTTGCCCTGTCTTACTTTATTCATTCGCCTTTGAGCCTGAGCAACACCAGGTAGTCCTCAAGAGCCATTACCATGAGTCTCATTTTCTTCATTCTCCATATTCAACTACTTTAATGTTCATTAGACTTAAAGCATCCAAACTCAGGACAATTGACCTCATAATTACATATGGTTTAATGTTTCCCTTTCCCCTCAAATTAAAACTAGCAGCCCATTCCTTCTACCTGATTTCATTTTAACAATGTACAATTGATCTTTGGGGAGATAGGAAGAAATCATGGGGAAGAGATTTTGAAGCTCAGTTAGCATAATTGTACATTTAAATCTTTTCATCTTGATGGATTTGGGACATGTTCTGTGAATTTGATTTTAGTTCATAGACTAGCCCCAAAGCATCTAATAAATGATTTGGGGTAACTTTTAAAGTGGGCAGATATAAAAGCTCTGAGGAAGTGCATGAAGTGATATGGAAAGATAGAATTTTAGCTCCAACTTTCTCATCTTGAAGGGATTCTTCAAGGTAACCTTTATAACCTTGAAGGGGTTCTTTGTCCTCCATCAAAGGTGTTGATGATTCTCAGAGGGTAACTGGGACTTACTTTCTGTGTCACACAAGCAAGATAATGTGCTCAATTTAACAGTGGAAGTACCAGTGCAATTGGGAGGTGGGCTATGGAACAGCACAGAGATGCCACTTTCTAAAAATTTTGCAGGTCACCTAACATCTTAATTCCAACAACAGATGAGAGACTCACATTGACTGAGCACCTACTATGCACTAGGCATACTATGCCAACTGTTTCCCAAAAATTAGAATTTTAATCAGCATCACAAGCCTGCAATGTACATATTATTAACCTCATACGAGACCCACATTTACCAGAGACCCACAGAGACGGTTACAAAGCTGGGAGTTACAAACCTAGGAGTGGCAGAGCCAGGAGTCAGTCCCTACTTTGTTGGATTCTAAAGTCCATGCTCTTCTAACTAAAAAACATTGCCTTCAGCGGAAGAGTGGTCTTAACTCTTAGTTCTACTTTATTATTTATGATGAAAGGAAGAGTTCAGTGAGCAGTGCCACCCTTTTCTGGATAACTTAAGAAGGAACACAACTTGAGAAATAAAACTACCCATGTTCTCAAAGGAATCAACACATCAAAGTCATTAACTTCACCTCCGCCTAGGTACACATCAAAGGCAGAATCCAGGGCTGAATATTCAGCAAACTTCTCAATGGACATGTCATACCCCTAAACATTGTGGATTAAATAGCCCCCACGCTCAAGAGCTCACAGTATAATGGGAAGACATAAGCAGGTCTCCTTTTCCCAGGAAATACCAGTAGAGTCTAATTTGCAGTAATTTAGAGTCAAATAGATTTTTTCCTTTTTGATTGACATAGTAATAAGCACAAATGTAAAGTGTAAAGCTCAATAAATTTTTGCATATGTTTACACATGGGTAATTACCACTTAAATGAAGAGAGATCATTTCCCTAGCTCCAGAAAGTTCCCCATGTCCCTCTCAATCAACGCCATTCCCCAAAGTAACCATGGGTCTTATTTTTATCGTTATAGATTAATTTTGCTTATTCTTGAACTTCATATAATGGAATCACAATAAATGCTCTTTTGAATCTGGCTGAATTTACTCAACATTATATTTGTGAGTCATCCAAATGGTTGCATACAGCAGCAGTTTGTTCTTTCTCATTGCTGCGTCGTGTGTAAATGCACCACAATTTATTTATCCATTATACTGTTGATGAACATTTGTTTCTCATTCGGGGCTCTTATAATAAAGATGATAAGAACAGTCTTATACATGTCTTTTAGCGGAATTGCTGGGCCACAGAATAGGCATATGTTTGGCTTTCATATACCTCCCAGCAAAATTCCAAGAATATTTGTACAAAGTTATTTTCCCAGCATGTACTCCTACCAGCAACGCAGCTCGACAATGCTCCATATTCAACTACTTTAATGTTCATTAGACTTAAAGCATCCAAACTCAGGACAATTGACCTCATAATTACATATGGTTTAATGTTTCCCTTTCCCCTCAAATTAAAACTAGCAGCCCCAACATTTGGTAGGGTTACTCTTTTAACTGTAGCCATTTCCATGGACATGTAGTGGTATCTCTTTGTGGTTTAAATATGCATTTCCCTGTGGACTCATGACAAGTACCTTTTTATAAGCTCATTAGATATTTCAATTTACTTTTTTGTAAAGTGCTTCAGAACGTTCTTTGAAACAAGTAAGATGCAGCTTGCGACAAGCCAACTTTATTACCAACCTCACATTGTGGAAGATGTATTAAAAGGTGCTTTTCTTCTGTCTGGTCCTCTCCGCCCTGAGTTCCTCACCATCCTCCCTCAGCCCCCCTCTTCACACACACTCCCCTCCCCACCTGCCGGGAAGAGAGCCCTATCCGCTAGAGATGGGAAGCTATAGTTTAAGCTCAACAGGAAAACTCCATTCCATTTAGAAAAATGAAATAGATTATGACACTTCAGAAGGGTTCATCTCTGGCTGCTTGGTGCTTTTTAGGGGGTTTTTTTGTTTGTTTGTTTGGGTTTTTTGCTTAATGCCAGTTTCATCTCTCTATTACAGCTCTGTGGTTAACCATCCCGGCATAAAAGAACTGAGCGGATTCTCTATTTCCCAATGCACTGGAAATACAGCATTACATATATTTTAAAAACCTAAATCACTGTGAGCCCTGCCAAAAAAATAAAATAAATAAATTGCAAGTATTGATTTAAATGTGTCTTTTTGCAACATTCCTCCCTGCACGCTGTGGGGAACATAAAGTGACCCATAAATATTCCGGAAGAACCAGTCATTTTCTACCCTTCCGTCACCCGAGCCTTGTTTGCTCCCCGGATTTCAAATCTGCAAGCAGGCTGGCTGAGGGAAGAAAGCTCCAGTTTAAGTAGATTGCTGCAGGCCTTCTGCTGACGGTGCTGTCTGATCTCCCTTCGGGCTATTTCTAAAAATAATAATAAGCAATGGTTTCTCTTCACATCCCCCTTCTCCCACAATGGAGAGTTCAAAGAGGTTCTAGTATTAATTCATTAATTCCACAATAGCCTCCTGAGATAAGGAAGAGCTTGCTACCCTGTGTCTGGGAAGGATTTTAGGGCCTGGGGTGTAGATGGGCTCTAAATCATGCAGAAAAACAGACCAAAATTAGCTTCATGAAATGCATTACATCACTGATCTACAAAGCCATATGATTTTAGAGCTGGAAGGACCCATACGGTAGAAAGTATTTATTTTTAGATTCGAAAGCTCAGACCCAGAGAGGTCGGGGGGGCTAGGCAAGGTCCCACAGAGAAAGGATTGAACTCTGCCCCCCCACCCAAGATCATGCAGAAACTTAGAGGCTGAAACAGGACAAGACCCAGGTTTTCTGACTTTTAATTCAATGATCCAAGATATTAAACAACAACAACATCACGAAAAAATGGCATGAGGAAGCAAAGGTGAACTAGTACCATCCTTAAGTTTCCAACGTAGTTAAACCAAAGCTCGACTCAAGATTTGAGAGGAATTTTTGCTTCCAACAGGTCAAACAGGAAATAGGTACAGATGAGAACCTAGATCTGACTGATGTCAACATCTACACTCCAAAACACCTCTTCTATCCTGGGAAGTAACGTTTGAGGTGCTTTATGATGCTCTAAGAAAGTGCTTACCAATTTTCTTTAAGTGATTCTAAAAAACTAGACAAGTGGTTTAAGGGTGAAGTGGGAAGAAAATCCTTTTTCTTTTCATTTTATACCCTTTCTACTGTTTGAATATTTGTTAACCACTATGCACACATTACTGTAATTGTTTTTCCAAGTAGTTGACATATTGTAAGGATTTTCCTGAACTGGGAAATGTCATTTAATTAAAAGAAAAAAAACCTAAATTCTCCTAGTTGCTCAAAATTTGTGCTCCCATTAGAGCATTATTTTATCTCCTTTGGCGCATACCCAGAGTCCCTTCACCCCGGTTTCCCTAGCGGTATTTTTGGTATATCCTGTCAGTTCATTACATGATGATTACAGCTAAAAATATGCTTACTTCTGCCCACCCCCAATTTATTATTTTTATACGCTCTCACTCTGTACAGCATCTTTATTATGAAGAATTTTCATAGGCCTTTATGGTCCTTATTCACTCAAGAGACATCGATCACTGACTATATGCCAGGCACCTCATGAGCCTGCCACCCAGGAAGGCTGACATTTGAACAAATTGTAACCACACAGTCAGAAAAAAAACACACAATTAAGTCACCTAATATCTGCTTTGAAGACAGAGAAGAAGGTAAAATTCATCTGCAGAGGGAGTTAGGAAAGTGTTCATAGAAGTGACTTTCGACCTAGCTCTTGAAGGGTGAAAAGGAGTTTCCAGAAGTCAAAGAGAGAACAAGTTCTTGTGGGCATGAAGAATGAGATAGAGGCCTCTCCTCTCCAGGATCTTCAATGGCTGCGCCCAGAAGAAAAAGGGCAGTCC
This sequence comes from Micronycteris hirsuta, assembly GCA_004026765.1. Taxonomy (NCBI): domain Eukaryota; kingdom Metazoa; phylum Chordata; class Mammalia; order Chiroptera; family Phyllostomidae; genus Micronycteris; species Micronycteris hirsuta. The sequence continues at coordinate 89,187 of PVJI01004393.1, read as the reverse complement.
AGATGGGAACCAGAAGACACAAGCCAGGAGCTGTGGGAGGCGGGGGGCCCTAAGGGCAGAGCACAGTGTTCGAGCAGGAGAAAGGAAGGAGAAGCCAGCGTGCCAGAACGACTGAGGAGAGGGAAAGAATGGCAGAGGCACTGCAGGACATTGTACTAGAGGATGGTCTGGATCAACACCTCTTTTCTCAGAAAGGAAAATCTGCTATCGTGTCCCAGAGATGCACACTTCAGTGATGAAACTATACAAAGTCACTTAAGGACACAGTCACTGTACAGGTCGGAGGGTGGATACTTCAGGGAGGATGAGGACCGCTGGGGTGGTCACTAATGTTCCCTTTCTTGACCAGGGCAGTAGCTAAGAATGTATTTGCTGTATAAATAATTTATAGTTTGTTGCTTTTGGAAGCTTTGGTATTTACGTTTATTTTTCAATTAAAAAAATTATGAATATCTGAATTAAGGATGGGTCTCATTTTTCCCGGGCTCTGGGTGGATGTGAAAGTGCGGAGGTGGGAGGCAAGCCTCCAGGTGGCCCGGCCACGGCCCAGGCACAAGTGAAAGAGCACGGTGCACTTGGAGAACACCCCAAAGGTCACTGTGGTGGAGAAGGAGTAAGTGGCTCTAAGGAGATCCACACTTGTGACAGAGGAGGGAGATAGGCAAGTGGGGCACTCGGAAATACCCTGGGGCAGTGGGGGCCTCGTTTCCACCCCTTCCATCCAGGAGTCAGCATTATAGCCTTGGGGTGACAGTATCAGGACCCCTTGTTCAGAGGCAAGGTGATGACAGCCACATCACCCTGGGCAAAGAAAGAACTTCAGCTCTCCCCACTTCAATGTGGAGTCATCAAGGGGTCCTCTTCAAACAAAGGTCTGATCCCCTTTGAAGAAAGAAGAATGGAGCAACTTCTGTGAGCTTCAGTTCTCACTGGGACAGGGGGTCACTGCAGCTTTCTGGCTTAGCACCCTTGAAGTGCTTGTCCCCTGGGAACAAAGGACAGGTCTCTAATGGCTTGGGGAGGGAAGTGTCCTCTGATGAGACCAAGAAAGCGCTGTATCGCCCAACCCCACCTCTTCCGGAAATGTACCACACAGGCAGCTCCCCGGTCAGCTGCAGGATTTAGAGCCTTCCTACCGCCCTGCAGAGGCCGCCATTTCTCTCCTTCACCTTGGCGCCTGTGGTGTCCACACCACAGCGTACTCAAAATTGTGCTGTGTTTGCCGGTCGAACTGAACTGGGTCAAACAAGACCAGAGATTTGCCACTTACGGTCTCTGTGGCCTAGTGTAAATTATTTAATCTCTCAGGTCCTCACCTGTAAAACGAGGACAATCACCCCTCTTTCCGAGGGTTCGTGCACAGACTAAATGAAGTGCTGTCCATGGAGCACCTGGTTCAATGCCTAATCTTGGAAGGCACTCGGGAATCAGTGGTGTTTGTTGTCATACTTAGATGGAATTCACAAGCATTTTTTCCCAACACAAAATGAGAAATAACTCCCAGGACAACTAAAATAAAAAAGAACAACAATGCCTCAGGGTGACAAAAATGAGGAACAACCAGAGTTCTCATAAATCCTGGTGGAAGGGTGATATGGTCCAACAACCCTAAGTAGCTATTAAGCAGAATCTGCTGAAGCTGAACATATGCACCCCACTATGACTTGGCAATTCCACTCGCGGAATAATATATACCAACAGAATACATACTTGTGCATCCAAAAGATAAGAATCATCATAACAGCATTTTCAGAATAGCCAGCAACTGGAAATTACCCAAAGATCCATCAGCAACGGAATAGAGAACTTGCAGTGTACTCACACAACGGACTATTACATAGCAATGAGATTAAATGGATTCCTTCTTGATGCAACATCATGAATGAGCCACAGGAACCAAGGGCTGAGCAAAGAAAACCAAAACAAAACAGACACAAAGAAGTCCATCTAGTATGCGTCCACTTACATATATTTCAAAAACAGGCAAACCCTATCTTTGGGGTTAGTAATCAGGAAAGTGATTACCCCTGGGGCAAAGCCAACAAGTTAGTGAGCAGGAAGGGGCATGAGAGGGGCTTCTGGAGTTGGCAATATTTATTTTATTTTATTTTATTATTTTATTTTATTTTGTTTTGTTTTATTTTATAAGAGAAAGAGGAAGGGAGGGGAGGACAGAAAGACATGCATTTGTTGCTCCACCCATTCATGCATTCATTGGTTGATTCTTGTATGTGCCCTGACCGGGGAGCGAACCTGTAACCTGGGTATATGGGGACAACACTCAGACCAACTGAGCTACCCAGTCAGGACATAGTATCTGCTTCTTGGTCTGGGTGGTGGTTACTGTCAGATTTCTGGGTGTGTACACTTTGTGATCATACAACAAGCTACACACCTGTGATATGTCTACTTATCTGAGGGTGTTACACCTCAATTTTAAAAAAATAATAAAAGGATTTAAGAAATCAAGCAATTAAATGCTAATGCAGCCTGAGATATAACTTCCACCTAATATAATCAGCTGTCCATCTTTTCCTATGTCTCCAGGAAAATACTATTGCTTCTTAACAGTCATAGCTAGCCTTTGCTGAGCACTAGCCATGCAGCAGGCATGCCTCCAAGTGAGTTACATGTATTAATTTCTGTAATCCTCTCAACACTTTATGTGTTGAATGACCAGACCTATTCATGCACTGGGTGTGGTCCCGATTTACTCCTGTTATCCCAGCAAAATTATTACCAGCACCCCTCAACTTCTCCAAAGTGCCTGTGATTAAAGAGCAAACTATACATTCACCCTATTTATGAGGTAGGCCCCATTATTATCTGCTGGGCTTTTGGGTTTCTGTGTGTGTCAGTTTTTAATGACACACACACGAAAAAATGACACACACACAGAAGTTAAGCAATTTACCCAAGATCACAAGGCTAGTAAATAGTAAAACCAGAATTTGAATCCAAGGTCTGGATGCTCACCAGTAGGATATACTGCCTTTCTTGCTCAAATTTCAATTTTCTTGAGACTCAACAATGTCTTGAAGCCTAACTTTCTTCTTCTGCAATTTTTAACCTATCGTATTTTCTGTTGCCCAGCATATCCTGAACTAGGAGAGCTGCTCACCTCCCACAGTGAGCCCCCCCACAGCTGGCCTGCCTCACGCACTACAGCCTCTCCATGTGTTCAGGAAATGAGCGGAATCGTCTTCTCCCTTGTCTTTAAAATAATATAAATACACTCCCTTTCACACTTACATTTTCCTCATGCAATATATTTTCCAATGTTTTAGTCATGTCTGTGGACCTATTTCTCATTTCCCATTCATTCATTCAGCAAATTATTCAATGAACTCTTACTATGGGCCAGGCCCTGCTAGCCAAGCTGGCAATAAAGTGGTCGTAAACAAGACAAGGGCAACCCAAGTCTTCGGGAGCTGATAGTCCGATAGGAAAAGCAGCACGAAAAAAATGACAACATGAACAATTATTCATTAACATCCCAATAAGGGCTGTGAAGAGAGTAACAGGGGACTTGACCTGAGGGGACGAGGAGTCAGCAAAGGCTTTTCTCAGAGACGACAGCATTTGAGCCCAGTCCTGAAGCCCAATGAAGTGCATTGGACTGGTAAAGGCGAGGTGGAAGGGCATTCCAGGCAGAAGGACGAGTATTTGCAGACTACTGAGGATGGCAGGAAGGTGGGCTGTTGGAGGAACCACAGAGTGACCTGTGTGGCCAGAGCCCAGTGAACAGGGGAGAGAGTGGAGGCTGGTAAAGAGGCAGGGGAACCTGGATCTACAGGGCAGTGACCCAAGTAAGGAGTTCTACATGCAATGGGAAGCATTTGGACTCCTTTAGCAGGAGATTGGCCTAATCCCATCTCCCTGCAATGCTTCATCCTGGTTTTCTAATCATTGAGTACTCTAAGATAAGTGAAGAGGGAGGCCATCTCCATTCATCCGTGTATCCCAAGAGTGTAGAACATTTTTAGAATGTTTTAAGAACATTTTTACAAATGAACAGCCTACCTCAAATGTCCTTGGTTACCAGAAACTTTTCTCAGTAATGTACTGCCAACTAGTCTACAGAGACTAAATTTGTCAAAAGTCCTGGATCACATTCACCAATTGCATAACTCTACCTTGTGAGGCTATTGTAATCAAAGTGCTCTATTTACACAAACAGCAAGAATAGTGTCCCTTGTAGTTGTGCAATGCACAAGGTCAGCCTCTGTCTACTAAGACTCGTATATTTACACACCTTCATATTCGTATTATTATTTATGAATCTGTGTCCCCTCCTTATTCTAAAAATGACTTAAGGAGGCTTATAAGGATAGACAAAATAGAACAAAAAAGCATTACAGAAAGAGAACACAAATTCAAAGAAGAGGAAAATAAAAGGAAAAACAAGAGCAGGGCCATAGAAATGATTCAGGAGTGAAGTTATTACAAAACGCCTTCTTACAGTTTTGTACATTTTGCTCCGAGTTTTCTAGTAGCCAATATTGTTGGGACTTGAGGGGACTAATTAATCAGATCCTTCCTCAGAAGATTCAAAACAATTCAGAAATAGAGTGAGAAATAAAATTAAAACGCTTCTTATCCTGGAAAAGAAGAATTGGACAACTGGACTTAGAACTGAGATCCAAAATATTTTTCCCCGTGAAGTGAATCATTTGCCCCCAGCCACAGGTAGAATTGTGGACAACTGTCAACTTTCCCTCTCCAAGAAGCAAAACCTGCCTGTCGGTCCACCCATCACCTGAAGGAGGCAAAGACAGAGAATAAGAACACCTTTGCCCTGAGGGTAGATGGTCCTAAGGGAGCACTGAGAAGCTACATACACCTGCAGTGGCCATTGTTCCAATGTCACGAGCTAAATTATCTCCCACTGTGGGAAGGAGGTTATAAAAGGCAGAGAAAAGTCTGAAAACAAACTCTACAATCATACCTTTTTGATTCTGCTCAAGTGCACAGCTCCTTGCTGGTCTGACCTAAGCAAGTATACATTTTGCATTGATTCTCAAAGCTTTATGTGCACACAGATTACCCAAAGACCTTGCTGGCATGCAGATTCTGACATATGAGTCTGAGGTGGGGGTTCAGGCTCTACATTTCAACAAGCTGCCAGATGATGCTGATTCTGCTGGTCTACATCTGAAGCATCTAGAACAGGAGTCCTTGACCTTGGGTCCACACAGAATTCTTGAATTTGGCAGGGGCGGGGGCGGGTGGTTTATGAACTCGAGTTATCAAAAATATGCCTTTTTTTTTTACTAACTTCTAACTGAAATTGATCATTTCTATTATGAACGTAAACAAGAAACCACAGCAGTATGAGCAGTATCTGTGATTCTGTCACCAATAAAAAACTCGGATCTCTTCATTATTATTTCATTATTGTTGCAGATACCACCAAATTCCATATTCTGATCTCTCCAAATATTACTATGACTGTTTGGAAATTACAGTCGTTATTAGACCCACTGCTAGCTCTTGTTCTTTCAAGTATTTATAATAAAGAGGCGTGTATGTATCATCTCACAAATCAACACATCAGGATATTTTTCATATTTTCATAGCTGTAGTTCATTATAATTGGTTTCCTTTGTAATCCTATGCGTTTTATTTTTATGCATTTAAAAGTATTATCCCAGAAAAGAACACAGGCACCACCGGGATGCGGAAGACATTTAAAGGTTAAAAATCCTTGATGGAGAAAAAACGTTCTGCCAGAAGAGGCACTACCCTCTGAATTCTGGGGCCAGGCAGTCCAGGTCTGAACCCCTCTTCCTGCTGGGCAAGCGCTTTTCCTCCCTGTGCTTTGAAAGCAGGTATTTCAAAGCGGTAGTTGAAGGACTAAATGAGTTACTGTTTTTAAGGTGTACAAACAGTGCCTGGCTCAGAGTGAATACCTTATAAAGGTTGGCTAGGAGCTGTGAGTACTATACGCGGAAATTCAACTGAAGAAGCATCGAGTCAGTCCACTAAGGAGACAGAGATGAATATTGCAAAAGCCCAGTTCTCACGGAGTCCACCAGTTTAGCAGGAGAGAAGGCAACCAAGCAAAGTGAAAACATGGAGCTAACTCTCAGAACAGCAGGTAGGCGCTGTGGGAGCCCAGTGGAAGGAACTCCTGGCCAGTGGGGAAAAAAGAAAGCCTCCCTAAATGCTCATCAAACACCTCTCTAAAATATTCTGAGGTTGGCAAATGCATCCCATTTCCTCCTGGCTGCTACTTCTGCTGATTTCTTGCTTAAATTGCCCCAGAAACTCTGCATGCCTTTTAGAAGCTCAATACCCAGGCTCCTTATTAGCATTTTTGTGTTTTGTTAAGAGCAATTCCCATCTAGTCTCCATCCCTCTGGACGCTAGCCTTTCACAATACCATAACCTTGGGACAGGTTTACATGCAGTGCAGACAGTCTCCCAGGAGAAACAGGTTCTCCACACCCCCAGCACCAGCATGCCAACACCAGTCACCACCTACTCCGCCAGGGTACATAGACCCTCCAGCCTACAGGGCACAGCCACAAAACTACTTCTGCAAGAAAGCAGCTCCTGGCCGGACATGAAGACCTCTTGGCTCCAGGGCCTAGTATTTGCAGATTCCTGGAAATTTCTGCCAGACAACTAGTATTAATAACAACAACAGTTCCCATTTGCTGGGCTGGACTGAGCATCAGGCCATACACACAGCGCTTCATGTCTGGATTTATGTCCCAGGGCTGCTAAAACAAAATCCACAGACTGGGTGGCTTATGCCACAGAAATTAATTTTCTCACACTTCTCACAGGTTCAAGTCCAAGATCAAGATGTCAGCAGGACTGGTTTCTTCTAAGACCTCTTCGAGGCTCAGGGATGGCTGTCTTCTCCCTGTGTCTTCACAGGGTCTTTTCTCTGTGCTTGCACGTCTGTCCTAATCTCTTCTCATAAGGACACCGGTTGTGTTGAATTAGGGCCTACCCCAATGAACTCATTTTAACGTAGTTACCTCTTTAAAGATCTTATCTCAAAATGTGATTACATTCTGAGGGACTGGGAGATGGGGCTTCAAAATATGAATTATGAGCGCACACAACTCACCCACTCACCCACAACCCTTGGGTTGACATCTAACCCACAGGGAACTGTTGCAGATGAGGATCCCACAGCTCTGTAAAATTAAGCAACACTCTTAAGGCCACATAACCAGGGGAGCTGATACCCGCAGCAAAGGCGCTCTGCCCACTGTAGACGCTTTCTCCGGGCAGGACCTCTAGGCTCACTCCAGGGGCCTGCACATCCCCGGAATCAGAGTCCCAAAGCTGGGGGAGGGGCTCGGATTCTGCATTTGTACAATCTCCCTGGATGCGCCACCATATAAGAACTTGATCATCACTCCATGTGGACTCCTGCTCCCACTCCCATCTGTGTTCCAGTCCTTTTAAGTCCTGCTCTCTAGGAGTACAGAAACCTGGGTGTGCAGTCTCCACTCCCAGGTACGCACGCACTCCCCTGGAGAAGTTTATTTGTAGTAGGAGATGATGCTGAACATTTGGTTCCCAGACAGGTTGGAGAGTCCATAGCCACCATGCCCTTCCCACACCCTTGCCTTCGTTCCTCTGAGCCTCTGAAGCCCACTCCCCCAGGGGACTCTGAGTGGCCACCAAAAAGCTAGACCAGTAAACAGCTCCTCTGGTGCAAGCAGAGTTGGAGGCTGACCACTCCCCTCAGCCTCCTGTCCCAGAAGCCCTGGGAACCCCAGGGCTCCCTCCAAACTCAGCTTGAAAAGTACTGTTGGAAGCCACGCCCACACTGGATTTATTCTGGACTAGTCTGTTTCGCTGTTTAACAGCTTTACTACAGTATGAGTGAAACATAGCAAACTGCACATAAAGTGACCAGTCTGCAAAGTTTCGACATGTATACGCCTACGGAACTAGCTCCCCAATCAAGAGAAGGAACGTATCCATCACAGCCAGGAGTTTCCTCCTGCCGCTCTGCAACCCCTCTCTAATCCCTCTCTGCCCTCCCCAGTCCCACACGGGCCCATCCCCCATCGTCATTCCACACGACCACCATTTGGCTATTTACATGTAAATTAATTATAATTAAATAAAGTTAAAAATCCATTCTTTGGTGTCAGTAGCCACATTTCAAGTGTCCAATAACCACAGGGGGTCACCAGACTGAACAGTGCAGAGAGTCAACATTTCTGCTGTCATGTGTTTTCCGGCAGAGCACTGCCTAGATCCTCTTCCCTTTTACAGTGCTAAGTGGTCCAAATTTCTTCCCGGCTCACCCTTTTTTAAGTTGCTTATGGTTACTGGGAGCTTTCTAGGTGCCATACTACCGAGCATTTAGCATTTATTTCATTAAATACCCACCATGGCCCTGTGAGATAGGAACAATTATGGTCCTCATTTAAAAAACGAGACTTAAGGAGGTGAAGCGGATGGGAGAGCCAGTCTGGCCCTGGACATTGCATTACTCCCAAGGCACCACAGTTGGTGGTTTAAGAGCACAGGCTCTGGTGTCTGCCCAGATGGGTTTCAGTCCTGGCTCCCCCACCCACTTCGTGATCTTGGGCAAGTCATCCATTATCTGGGTATGTCTGCATCTGGGAAATGAGGATAACAATAAAATCTGCCCCACACAGCTGCTATGAGGATTGAATGAGTTAAAATAAAATACATAACATTTTTAGGATGGTGCCTGGCACACATTTGGGTTTCCTACTTTAAGCCATTTTCCTAACTCCCATCCTGAACTCTTGTGCAACACACAGGTTTCTCAGCAATAGAAGCACATGTCCTGAATAGTTAGACATTGACCCATTCCTGTATTCTCTCTCTCAACGTCCCCCAAGTCCCCGTGATGCACAAGGCCCTGCGCTCTCCGCTGCATCATCTACAACAGTAAATGATTTCAGACTCGATATTTCTGCTCAGACTTTCCCCTGGTGATCGGTAAGTCACTTTTTTTTTCTTTTTAAAGTAAAGACAAAATTATTTGAGGAAACAGAAGCACAGAATCATTTTCCCACTTCACAGGCTTTTCGGAAGAGTTAAATAAATGGTGTTAGACTCATGACTTGTTCCTGATCTTCCTGTTCTCACCGCCTTTGAATGCCGTGTGTCCCCGTCAGAGTGAGACAGCGGGTGCTTTCTCAAGGAAACGCAGATAACATATTATCCCTGCGGGATCATCATGACAGGTTACTGCAAGAATCAATAAGTCTCGGTGTACAAATCCATTAACGGAACCTTAGTTTGAGAATAATCGACTTACGTAGAAATGCAGACGTCGCCAGACAAAAGACTGCCTTTCCTAACAGACGTGAGGGTAACACCCATTCTCAGGACATTTCTGTCTCTTAGGCAACAATTTCTTTTCCTTTCAGTCTCTACTCCCAGCCCCCCCACCCCCCCACCCCTGAGCTCAGCATTTGACTCCCAAGAAAAGACTTTTATTTCTTCAACAGAGATGGAGAAAGAGGTCTACCTCCCTCTACTCTTCATTGGTGCTAATGTCCCCAGTCCAGGTGTCCCCTGGCTATAAATCCAGAAGAACACTCCTTCTGGGCCCAACCCAGTATGTAAGACCACATTCTACGGCCAGAAAAGTCCCTAACAACACACATATACATGCACACACACACACCTATGCACACGTGCGTGCACACACTCATATGCATACACACTTCTTCAACCTAATTTCAAACTAGGTAGTTTCCATTCTAAAGTGACAAAAATTTTATCCAACCTGAAAGTGTTAAGAACCCCTTCCTGGATACACAAACCAACATTTTTAAAAATTGACAGGGTTTAGATTAGGAAAACCACAGAGTCTATCCCATGAGCATGAACAAGTTTTCCTTGGGCCCATATTGATCCTGAGAAACACAATTTTATTTTCTCGGACAATTAAAGGGAGATTTTGCCACAGGGCCTGAGAGGATGCTAACACTTCCTATCTTCTAGTGGCCAGCAGATGGCTATCTTCATTTAAAAGACCCTAAAGGTCAAAGCTTATTTAGTCCCTTGCAATAAACTGTTTTTGCCATAATTCTTATTTTCTACTTAATTCCCTTATCTAGAGAAGCCTTTTCTAATTTGTATTTTGCAGAACAATAGATCCACTAGGCGTTGATAAATATCCCTAGGGTAGTGAAAGATACGTGCTTCTATACGTTTGGGGAGTGCCGGGCTAAAGAAAATGAAGCAAGTTCTTTACTACAGGACTTCTCAGAGCCTTTAATAGGCTCACGCGTGTTACCATGCAGTGGTGGGTAGGAATAAAGAGCTAAGTTTATAATGTGTACAGCAAAGAGGCTGATACATAGTAACAACCAACAAATGTTAGCTTTTATAACTATTAGCTATCAGGATTTGAGCAGGGGTGCGAGGGTGTTATTTTAAAGAAAGGCACAGGGAAGGCTTCACGATAAGGTGACAGTTGAACAGAGACCTGAAAGTAGCCAAAGACAAGCCGTACAGGAGTGGCGCTGGATGGGAGTATGAGAGTAACATTGAGAGGAGCGTGCCTGCAGCGGAGATGGCGAGGTGGGGGCAGGGGGGGGAGCTGCAGAAGATGAAGTGGGAAGGGTAATGGGGCGGGAGAGGAAATCGGGTCATCTGAGGCCTTGTAGGCATTTGTCAGGACTTCGGCTTTTACTCTGGGGAGCCACCATGGAGGTGTTACACATCTGATTTATTTCACTAGGATCACACTCTCTGCGGGATTGAAATTAAACAAGTTGGCCATGGGAAGCCAAGGTGGGAGCAGGGGGAATAACCAGGCACAAAGGATCGTGGTGGCTTGGATCCAAGAGGCAGCAATGGAGGAGGTTCCGGGGATGAAATACATTCTGGGAGCAGCAACAGCTGTCAGGATGCTCATCACTCAACATGCCCCCTGCAAGGAAATGTGAAGGAAGGCTGCCTGTCTTTCAAGGATCTTTGTTCAGTGGGTAAGTCAAAATTCAGCTTATTAGCAACCATCTTCTTCCTACCCAAAAAAGATCTGTGCAATCAAGATCTAAATCGAGATGCCTGGTGGATTACCATAGCTACAGGTGCCTGGCAACCAAGATTAGACTGATGGCCATTGATCTATGGGCTCACATTCTCCCCAAGGATGTAATGCATGGTACAGGACATCCAAATGTCCCGAAATCACCCAAAGCAGAGAGAGAAACATTTATCTTCACCTCGTTCTGTCCGATTGGCCTTTGCCTCCCACAGACAAGGTGCCTGCTCACCAGATTCAGACTTTAGGGGTCACTCCTCGGACAGGGGACTACCCCAACTAACCACTGGCAAAAAGTTCCAGAGAATACGGGCAAGTTCTAAAGGCAGAGGCCAAGAAACTAGATGTGAGGACAGAGGAAAGGAAAGTGACCGGAAACATATGTGACAGGTCAATGCTGGAATAGGGAAGGGGACAAAAAGTGAGCAAGACACCGTGTGAGGGAGTAATTCAGGCATCAGCAGACTCGGATCCTTCAGCCAGATTGGCCCGCTGCCTACTTTTTCTAAATAATGTTTTATTGGACAACAGCCATGCTCCATTAATTTACATATTGTCTATGGCTGTTTTCACGGTGTGATGGCAGAGCTGAGTAGTTAGTTATAACAGAGACACTGTGGCTCCCAAAAACTGAAATATTTATTACCGGTACTTGGTCATTTGCAAAATAACTTTATCCGTCCCTGGTCCAGTTGTTCCCAAATAGCCTGGAGGACGTAGGGTTGTTTTAATTTGCTCGCCGGAATACTCAGCCTGGTTCAAGGCCCTGAAGTGTGGTGGGCCACGTGTGGAATGCTAAAGAAAGACTACCAAGTTTCAAAGACACAGCCAACGTCACTCTCATAATGAAGACAGAGAAGTCCTAGAGGAATAGCCTCAGTTTTTATCTCAGCATCAGCTTTCTATCATCGACACCAGGCAATACCTAAGCCTCAAGACCTAGCATCACACACAGAGGAGCAAAGAGACTATGGGAAATAAGAAAGACACAGGAGGAGCAATGGCAACTGAATCGGGACCCTGACACTGTCGTCATCAACTTTCCTGCTGCAGACTGCATTGTGTCCCGCCACACGATTTATACTGAATTCATGCTGAAGCCTTCGTCCCCAGTGTGACGGCATTTGGAGATGGAGCCTTTGAGAGGTAACGGGCCCTCACGATGGGATCAGCACCCTGGTGAGAAGAAACACCAAAGAGCTCTCGCTCTCTCTTCTCTCTGCCTTGTGAGCACACAGTGAGACGCCAGCCATCTGCACACCAGGAAGAGGGTTCTCACCAGAACCCGACCATGCTAGAACCCTGATCTCAGACTTCCAGGCTCCAGAACCATAAGAAAATAAATTTCTGTTAAGTCACCCAGTCTGTGATACTGTGTTACGGCAGTCCAGGCCCAGACATTCACCAAACGGACGCAACAGAGTGAGAATCTGGGAGCAACGGAGTGAGCGTGACTGCTGAGAGAAGATCATACAAATACTGTACTTCCTCCCCCACTACGTGACTAGTACGCTCCTTTCCCTAACTCCAGGAAAGCCAAATTTCAATACTTTTCTATTCCGAGCACCCAGCCAGAAGCCAGTCAGGAAAATGGAATTGGTGCAAGATGCTGGTTCCAATTTTCCAAAAAAAAAACCCTTCCTAGTTAATGGGCCATGGACATCATCCAATGCCCCCCAGGCTTTCCTGCAGTGCTTCCATTTGCTGCTCTTTATTTTCTGGAAACAGAGTCCTTACAAGCAGGCTCCAAAAAGCTTCTAAAATAGCCGAAGTACAAACTCCAAGGATCCTAGTTTCTTTCTTTCTTGCAACCTTAGCTTATTGGAAATGCAAGTGCCCACCTAAGTTGTCATCTATGTTATGTTGGGAGTGTTTTGAGAGATTCTGGACCTTGAATAACTCAAAGAGCTGCCCAAGGCTCTGGGATAAGAAAGGTAGAAGCCTATTGTTGCTTTTTCCCTCTACCCCACATTGCATCAACTATACCAAGGGAAGACAGTGAGGTATCTATTATCCCCCTGAGCTTCCATAACATAAGCCTCAGAAGTACTATGAAGGTAAGAAATAATCTGAATGGTAAGAGGAACAAACATTTTGTTCTACAAGATTCTCCAAACCCTGAGTCTCTTCTGAAAAGCTCGATAGCCAAATAGCCATTTTTATCCTCTGCTGAAAGATGGACTTGAGCTTCATCTAATGACAAAATAATTTAAGACCTTTCTCCAAAAATGTTGGGCCAGGACCTGAAAATGCTGTTGACAATGCTAGAATTGTTTCCTGATGCCTCAGGGTGATAAGAATAATTCACCCCTAAAATGCTGAAGCAACTGTCTCTGGGGTCCTGCCCTGTCTGCAGAATGGCCGTCTGCTCCCTTTGTGCTCCTAGGGTCACACTGCAATAAGATGAGACCTCCTACAGGCAGCTAATTTTTCTTTTGTGAAGATCTGTGAGCAACAGTGGCATTTTTCTATTATGGGTTATATTTTTTTCCTTGAGAGTTCCTTTTCTTAGATTGTTTATTTCTCATACTGTCATTTTGTTAAACCTCAAAAGGGTCTAGTGGGAGAGCAACATTCATAGGTGCTGATTTCCCAATGAGGAAAATACCGTATTTTTCGGACTATAAGACGACTGGTCCATAAGACGCACCTAGGTTTTAGAGGAGGAAAATAGGAAAAAAAATTTTGAAGCAAAAAATGTAGTAAAATATTTTACCTGCCTCCTGTGACCCCACTCCACTGCCATCCCCCCCCCACTACATACACCCATTGAGCCAGGTAAGCTACATTTGGACTATAAGATGCACCCCTATTTTCCTCCCAAATTTGGGGGGGTGTGCCTTATAGTCCAAAAAATATGGTAAGTGCATGGTTCCCAAAGCTATCCTTTCACTGAGCTGCAAATCAATGCTATTTGGAATTTTGCCTCTTCTTTTTAAGGCTGATGCAGGTTACAACACATTCAAATTTGACCGGTCTGAGAGAGGCTAATAGAAAAATTGGCAAACCATGACAGGTCAAGAGCCAAGGGAAAAATACAAATGGTCAATAAACATGCAATAAATGTTAGCTAGCACAATAATCAAAATTGCAAATGCAAATTCAAACAATGAGATTCCATTAGCAAGTCCTTTTTTTAAAGATAATGCCTAATATTCATAAAGATAATATATCTCGGGGTCATGAGGGCATGGAGAATTATAGAATCATGCAGTCTCATACAGGCAGTAAGACTTCGTTTTAAAAAACAACTTTCTGGAAGGTAAATTGGCAACATATGTTATAATCTTATAATCTTATAATTTTACATCAACTTTTCACTCTGGAAGTGCATTCTATGGGACTGCACTTCCATAAATATAACCTAAGAAAATAATATGGATGTGCAGGATTCATAGCAGATGTAATGGATAATTTTACGTGTCAACTTGGCTGGGCCACAGTGCCCGGATATCTATCTGGTCAAACAATACTCTGGATGTTTCTGTGAGACTATATTTGGATAAGATTAACCTTTTTGTTTTAATTAATTTATTTTATTTATTTATCATTAAAGTATAGTTGACATGCCGTATTAAATGAGTTTCAGGTGTACAACATGGTTATTCAACATTCACATATCCTATGAAGTAAATCGCTCCAATGAATTTAATAACTATCTATCCGTCAGCATACAGTTATTATGATACTATTGACTATATTGCCTATGGTATACATTGCATCCACGTCCATATTTATTTTATAACTGGAAGTTTGTACCTCTTAATCCCCTTCACCTTTTCCACCCATCCCCTACTCCCTCATTTAAATGAATGGAATTTGAGTAAAGCAGATTTCTGTCTATAATCTGGGTGGGCTTCATCCAATCAGTTGAAGGTTTAACTAGAACGAAAGACTCACCTCCCCAGATAAAGAGGAATTGTACCAGCAAATGGCCTTTAGACTTGAACTGTGACATTAGCTTTTCCTTGGGTTTTCCACCTGCTGGTCCACCCCAGACATCTTGGACTTAAAAGCCTCTGTAATCACGTAAGTCAATATATTTAAGAATTTCATATATATATATACATGTACATGAAAGAGAATAAAGGTATTTCTAATCATCTAATATATGTTTTATACATATTTATATGTCTTATTGGTTTCATTTCTCTGAAGGACCCTGACTAATACAGTGGACATTTAGAAAATAGCTTTATTCGTTTCCTCAACTCTGTACCTCTAAATCCCTCTGTGGGGCTGATTCATCCTGTCCATTTAGGAAAAGTTGGGTGAACTCCGTATGTGTGGTCATTTTCACATAATAAAAAACTCTCGCATCACTTCCAGTCACAAAACAGACTAACGCCCATTGTGTTTGACTCTCACATAATAATAAAAACTCCAAATGTTATCTCAAATTCAAATCCCTCTCCTCCTCCATCTAGGCCCGTTGCAGGCCTGAAGCCTGCGGGTGCGCAGCGGCTTTCTTAGGGTTTCCTGGCCCAGCGCCTCCAGCCCATGCAGAGGGCACCCCGCAGGGAGGGGAAGGGCAGGTGAGGTACAGGGAAGGACAGGTGAGGTACAGGAAAAGCCCTACCTGGGCCCCCCTACGGACCCGGCACACCGGGCTCCACGCAGCACCTCCCCACGCAAGTCGTTGCTCAAGCCTGTTCTCCTCTCGGGCGTGATAAAGATAACAACTGAGACTTGACCAGCACTGGCTGGGAGGGGCTTCGGGAGAAGCTAAGGCTTATGGGAAGAGTTGACGTACTCTGTCCTGGCGAGAACTGAGGAGACAACTGGAAGTTTTATTGCAATTTCCTGTGCAACGTGGGTGCCCGTGTTTTGCCACGTCTGCCAGCCCTGGGTTGCAAGTCCTGCGTTGCAACCTTTTTTTTTTTTTCCATAAAAGAAAAATTATGTTTGGTGATGCAACACCTGTTCGATACTATTGTTCACCCAGCACGGGTAAGTTCTTGGATCCTATGGAGACGAAGAGGCTACTGGACCCATCCCAGCCCATCACTGGGATCTTTTCATCCTTTTCCGTAGCATGGACGGTGCGTCCCCCCACCCGCCCCTACAACTCCCTGGCGCTAAGCAGGCCGCTCCACGTAGACTTTCTCTGTCTCTTCCCACTGCCCCTTCTCCCCATGTAGCCTTTAGGCTGCTGCTTTTTCCTGCGTGGCCTCATGAGATAGTCCACAGGAGGCAGGCATCGTTCATTTCCTCAGAGCAATGAGGCAGTCTTCGTCTCTGACCTTCCGGCTTTTGCAGGGGAGGTTCCGAGGGAAGCACACAGTTCCAAGCACTCTCTCTCAGGCAGGTACTCAGGTGAGGCTTGTCCCTCCTTGCAAGCCCTGCTTAGGTGGCCTAGGTAGCAGCGGCACCTCACTCTGGAATGCTGGAGGAGTCAGCACCTGCCTCAGCCAAACACAGACAAGACTCTCATGTTAGCAGACTCATATACAACCTCCAGACACAAGAAGGTAACCTTTGTTTCATAAATGTCAGAAGTTAAGTCTCAGAGAAACTTACTAAATTTGCTAGGATCACACAACCAATCAATGACAAAACATAAATTCAAATTCAGGATTGTCCAACTCCAACTCAAGCTTTTTGCTGCTGTACCGCCACTGTCTTCATGAAGGGCTTTCAAGGAGTGTTGCGTTAACACCCCTCTCTCCTCCCCAACTCATTCCCTAGCTCATTGATCCAATATCTAGGGGCTGGGATGTGTCCCCTCCCTCACCACAGAGTCCAGCGCTACCTGAGGGCCTCTGGGCTGAGCCTGGGAGGCAGGCGCCTGGCCCTGCAGATCTCCAGCCTCAAACCCTCCACCTGAGCAGGTCCCCGTCGTCTCAGAATGAGACATGGCCTATTCCATGCACCTCGCTCTCCTGATAGATGTGAGGAAAACACGGTGTAAGCACTGAACATCAGTATGTGTCTCTAACAGTCATTACAGACATCACCGGGAATGAGAGAGAAACAATGCATCTCTAGTTATAGTGTGGGAAAGGGAAAAAAATAAAATAAAAACCTTCCAAACATATGCTTAATCACACTTCTGTACTGAGAGGGGGAAATTACCTGTAAATCTTTCCTTTGTGGTTGATGTGAAGCTGATGGATCTTTCCTTTCGAGATGGATGTTTGTAAATCCCTAATGGCTGCAGGAGAGTTGAGCAAGGCCATGCATTCCTGTGCCAGCTCGGTGGTAAGCACATCAAAGCGGCTTTGTTTAAACTGGGGCACCTCCCCCTCTACACAACTGACCCTACCCTATGCCCTTGTAGAACCTCTTTCTCTCTATGCGGAATCTGTGGTAAGCTCAGTAGCTGACCCCAGAGGTCACCCCACAAGCACTTTCCTGTTTGAAACTTGTTCTGCCGGCCACATTTCCACCAGCCCTGAGTCTTTGTCCCCAGCCCTAACATCCGCACCCCAGTTAGATAAAAGAGCTCTACGGTCTCCGCCACCCTGAATTCAAAGGCAGCAGGGGTTTTCTGTTGTTGTTTAGATTTGCTTTCAGTTTTTAAAAATAAAGACCTATGTTACACTTTTTTTCTTACTACAAAAGCAATACATGTTTGTCATAAATATAGTCAAACAGTGCAGAGAAGCAGAAAGGAGAAATTAAAAGCACCCATTAAAGCATCAAACAAAGAATAAGCACAGTGAGTGTATTGAAATATATCTTTCCAGACTCCTTTCTCTGCAGAGATCTATCCATTTCATGTTGCAAAAGGAGATCACATTAAACACTTTGGTAATGAACTTGATTTTTTTTTCATTTGGCATTATGTTGAGAATATTTTTCCATGTCATTAAATATGCCGCATGATTTTTTAAAAAATATTTTGCAATACGAATAAAGTTTGGTAGCTTTCGTCTGACTATAAAAGCGATTCACACTTAAACTTTCATATCCTCGGCTCTGGCCACTGCTCTCCTAGGGGTGCTGCAGAAATACTGTGGGTCAATCAGAAACATGCATTCTTGATTTTTCCCATTTGAAAAACAGGGACATCGGTAATGTTCTCTTAAACAGCTTTTACGCTCTATAACTAACTGGCATGAGAGGGCTTCATAACACTCAAGTACCAAGACATCACCCTGTCGCCTGCATCTTCAACTCAAATGAGAAAAGGTCCAAGTTCTTGCTGCCCTCCCTTCCCTTCCCCTACTACCACCTAGGAAGTGATGCTGATTATCCCCCCAACCACAAGCAATTTGCCTCTCATGAACTATTATACAAAACTCAAACCTCAAGGTCACAAACCTCAGAAGAAAAAGATCAGCCTGATTTCCCCACTGACTGCAAGAGCTCTGGGGTCTACCCTGCCATTTGCTCCCACTGTTGTCTTTGCGGCCTTTTCATGCTCCAGGACCAAAGGACGCTTCTAGCCAGCAGATGGTGATGCCAGTCCAAAGCATGGTGCGGCTCCCGGCACGGCAACCATGTACTGTGAGCAGTGATGCCTCCATCCTCTCTCCTGCAAGTCTAGCTCCAGATTCCTCTCGCTGAGTGAGTGTCCAGGCCCTTGGCCCTTTCACTCCCAGGGCAAAGAGCCATTCTTCCCATGGCTGCAGCCGGGGAACCAAGTCAGAAACAGGCTCAAGAGCCCATTGCTTGCCATTGTTTATTCCATTTTCCTCCCCAAAAGATCCACAGCCACATACCTAGCATCCATCATCTCCCTTTTCTTTCTCTCTTTTTTAAGAGTTTGTATAAGATTTTATCTGAGCAGAACTGATGACAATTGTAGGGAAGCAAGATCTCAAATGCTTCCCCATCATCCTCCCTTCCCACAATGGGGGTACAAAGGATTTACTCCACTCCCCTCCGTTCAATAGGACACTGGGCTAGTGATGGAAGGATTCAGACCCTCAAAACAAAGAACCTTACAGGCAGCTTTGGGTTTGTTTGGGTTTTTTTCCCCTGGAATAAGAACATTGCTGGCTTTCTGCTTTCAAACAATATAGACTACTAACATCTAAGAAGAAATCAGACCTCCCTTAAGAGTCTAGGGGAGAGAAATCTCTCTTTATTCATGATGGAGGAAGGAATAATTTCCCTACCTCACCTTTTATTCTCCAACCCAAACACAAGCAAGGGAACCATTTAGTGCATCTTGCTACAGCAGTGAAAAACAAAACCCTAGCTAAGTTTTAAGTGGGTCACACTACTACACAGCAAAATTAATCTTTGATGGATCGCTGCCTCTCTCTTTAAACGAACAATTACTGATTGTTTTTAGTGAAGCAACCTGGTGCCGTGAAGATTCCCCAGGGCAGAAGTTAGAAAACCCAAGTCGTTCTCGCACTGCCTCTTAGCACCGTGTGACTTTAAACCAAGTATTAAACTTTCTGAAACCCGATTTCTTCCTCTGCCAAAGATTGGACTTGACAGTGGAAATTTAATATCCAAAGTCTGTGAGTCAAGAGTCTCTGCTTCCCTGGACAGTGCTTGGCATTTTACTACCAACATTTGCTAGAGCAATTTATTTTTCTGTGTATTTCTATTTTATAATTTCCAGAAAAAAACTGTAAAAAATCCAAATACTTGCTCAATAATGTGAGAATCATTCAAGAACCCTAGTTAGGTGACACAGTTGATTAACTGTAATTTACTAATTGTGTGGCTCAGAACAAGCTGGTAGCCTCTCTGAAATTCAAAGATTCAAACCCAGGTATTCAAGCTCCAGAGTCTACATTCATAAATGCATGTCACATCGTACGTGGCTTTGAAACTATGGAAGACCTTACTTCCTACAATTGTTGGAAGAATTAAATGTATGCAAGGCACTGTACTTGATACATGCTAAGTCCTCAGCATATATAGCAATGTATTGCTTATCACTGTTTTCTAAATGAATTTGATTAAGTTTTATGCTGCTACTTGAAAATTATAAAAACTTTATGACAACATAGAGAAACCCAACTATCATAACTTACATAGTGAATGAAAGTAAATTTGAAATAGTGCTATGCTTTGGTTGTGCCTATGCATAAATTATATTCACATTTTATAAGTGTTTTATTGGTCTGTTATTATGGCATAACAAATAATAAGCATTTCTTATATTTCTGCTACTTAGCTACGGATCCACACGTTTAAACTGGTCTTGCCTGAGCAGCTTTGCACCGCGCTGCAGTCTGATTGGCCTTGTCTGCTTGATGTGGATTGGATTCAGATCTGCCCCGTGCATGCCCATCCTGGGTGTCAGGCTGAAAGGGCCACAGCCAGCGGAAGGAAGGTCTTCTGTGGCAATGACAGTGGTACAAGAAAGGCCAACAGCACAAGTGCACTTCAAACTCTGTTCACATCAGAACATCCCATTGGTCAAATTAAATATGGCTGAGCCCAACATAGAGGGACAAGGAAGTATACTCCACACCCTGTGAGACCAAAGCAAGTCACATAGCGAAGTCCAACATCAACTGATCAGGGATGTATACTTTTCCCATGGAAGCGGAAGTGAGGTAATAAGTAGTTTTTGAACAATAATCTACTATAAGAAGGCTGAGGCAGAAATAGAGAAAACTGAGAAAGATGATTAGTTTGGTGAGATTGTAGGTATTTTCTCTTTCTTTCCAAAGCTACACTTGCTATCTTATTCTCTTTAAGACTAAAGAAGGGAAACCTCAAGAATCATACCGAAAGAATAGGCTAAAAGGAATGACTAACACTGAGCAACATTTGATCACCTATTCCACAAACATTTGCTGAGCCCCTCCGATGCTCAGGTAAATCTAGTCCCTGACCCCTAGCAGCTCACAGTCAGTGAGTGATCATGATAATGAGGCATGATAATAATTATAGTAATAGCCAATAATTATTAAGTGTATCATATCCCAAGTATTGTGTTAAACCACGTACATGGTGTCATCTCCTGTAATCCTATTATAAAAACTCTGCAAGGAAGTTTCTATTGCAATCCCATGTCAGAGAAAAGAAACTGAGGCCCAGAGAGGTAATTTATTCAAGGTCACCCAGCTAACAGGTTGCCGAACCGGAATTCCAACCAGGCTGTCCATCATCCACACCCTCGTATCCCCAACTGCTACGTACGGCTATGGAAGTTGGACATTGGGGAAGGCTGATGGGGAAAAAATGGACTCACTTGAAATGTGGTATTTCGGGAGAGCTCTCCAGATACCCTGGATCACCAGAAAGAGGAAGAAGTGGGTCCTAGCGCAAATCAAGCCTGAAACACTGCTGGAGGCAAAAATGACAAACTGAAGCTATCTCACTTCGGGCATATCATGAGAAGGCAGGGTTCTTTGGAAAAAGCAATAATGCTGGGGAAAATTGAAGTCAGCAGGGGAAGGGGAACGCCAAATATGAGCTGGATCGACTGTAAAAGAAGCTATAGGCATGAGTCTAGAGGAGCTGAGCAGGGCTACTGAGGACAGGACGCTGCGGACAACATTCGTAGAGTCACGAGAAGTCAGAACTGAACCCACAACATGTAATACACACCGTCCACCTTCAGACCCTGCACTCAAGCACTTCACTCCCCACTCACACATATTCCCCTAACCCATCCCACCTCCATTCCTTGGAAGCAAATCTCCTCCCTATCCCTGAATGAAGGGATTACTGAATTACTAATACAAAATGTCCCTTCTCTGGGAGGTCCGGCACACACAAGGCCTCACTTTCAAATGTGTACTTGACAATTTAGATCTCACAGGCAGGTAGAGGCAAAGGGTGCCAGCCTGCAGTCAAGAGACTGACTTTTTGGTAAGCTTAAAGACAAGAAAGATAGGAGACCAAACAATGCTCATTTTCTAAGTTGATTGAGGCTCATTTTCAAATCCACTATGAGGATGGTGTCTTGCTTTTTCCAGCTCAAAAAGAAGCAGCAAAAATAAGGACTTGCACCACAGCACTGGGGACCTAGGGGAGGCAAAAGTGAACATTTCCAAATAATAAGGACTTTTTGCCTGGAAAGAGTCTCGCAAGGAGAGGTCAATGGATCCCTTTCACAAGAGCAAAGTAGGGAAGCAGGTCAAGCAGGGCGCAAGGTGCAGATGGTTGAGGTTACCTCTCAATACCCAGGAAGTCAGTAACTGTTCTACTCAGGTTCTTTTTCTACCTCACTTTCCTTGAGGCAGCATTCAAGATGTGCCAAGCAGCAAGGGTTGAGTAAGATGCCAAAGCCCATTCAAACCAAATTATTTCTTCCTTCTTGACTTTTTAACCCTGCCCAGGCCACCCTGGAGCTGGTCTTTGTGCAGCCTTGATCTGTAATGACAGTAAAGAAAAAAAAATAACTCCCCCCAACCCCCAAAAAAAGAAAACACCAGAACATTGGCGAGGAAGGAACTCCACTATTTCAAAACAATTGCAATATTTCATTAATCAGTAACTAAGACTGAGAATATAAATAAAAGCCAACAGCCAACAAAGACACTTTTGATGAATCAAATAGGAAAGAACTTACTTGTCTCTAAGTGTCTAATTCAACCCATCACAAATGACGCGACAAGTAGCTGATGAAAGGAATGGCCAAGTTTAAGCTGCAGACAGACAGCCCTTCCAAAGAAATCCCACAAGGAGGCTGCCCGAAGTTCCTTTTTCTCAGAAATAATGGCCAATCATATTAAGTACAATAACAAAAAATCACAGTTTAGCTCCGTCGTTAAAACTGGGTCATTTCTAACCCAAACAGGCTCTGTCTGACTAATATCTGCCCTCCACCTGGTCATCACCACACACCTGATTAACAACCTATAGGGACTGGTAAAAATTCCCTTTAGCCGCCACCGATGGGTTTCCAGATATCTCTGGCTTCCCATTCCTGACAGGGAGAAAATTAAAAGACTAAAGTGGTAATGTTTTTAATAGGGTTTTGGAACGATTCCCCTTCACACAGGCTCAGCGCCTGTGGGCAGGCTGACTTCTGCAGCTCCCCCATCCTCTGTGCTGCGCTGCTTCACAGAAGGGCCTTGGGAAATGCATTGATATTTGTGAAGCCCTGTTGTTCCACCAGGTGGAAAACTCTGGATGAGACCACAGAAGTGGGGAAGGAACAGTCTGGGGGTGGGAAGGCTGTCCCAGGGGCCCTGCCGTGTGGTGTACCCGGTGGGGACAGGAAGGGCAGTTCCCTGAAAAAGACCACAGGGAGCGGCGGCCTCCAAGGCAGGAGGTTTCAGTGAAGTCAGGAGGTGGTCCTCTTTTCTCCTGGTCTCTTTGTTTCACTGCTTCCTCTTTTCCTTCTTGATAATCTTATCATAACTCCTGTCAGGATGTGACCTTCAAATCAATTCTTACAAAGGTCCCACTTTGAGAGAATGTGATCTGGGTCCCTGCCGTAGAAGACGGGGGCCGCATTCCGTGGCTAGTCTAAAGATTTGGTTTACCTCAGAACAAGGGTCACAGAGAGTGCATGAAATAAGGAGTCAGGGGAGGAGAGGGAGCAAGTGGTGAGAGCAGGAGACAGCACAGAGCCCCTGGGTTTGAGGATGAAAAAATAAGGACCAGGTGGGAGGTGGGACATGCTGGGGCAGAGAGGAACCTTAAAGACCTCATACCAAGCAAAGTGAGCCAGTGACAAAAGGACAAATACTGTGTGAGTCCACTCATACAAAGAACCTAGAGTAGTCAAATGCTTAGAAGCAGAAAGTAGGAGAATGGTTGCCGGGCGCTGGGGGAAGCGGTGGTGGGGGTCAGTGTTTAATGGATCGGCGTTTTGGTTTGACGAGATGAAGGAGTTCTGGAGATGGACGGTGGTGATGGCTGCACAACAGTGTGAGCATACTTATCGCCACTGCGCAGTGTACTTAAAAATGGTTCAAATGGCCAATTTCATCTTACATCTTACCACAATAAAAAAAAAATTTTGGTACAGGGTAGAGGGCCGGGGTAGTTTAGTTAGTTGTGTAGAAGGCCTAATCTGGCAAGGAGCAGATCCCAAGTCACTGTCATATACAGGGCCAGGGGCTAGGGGCTGAGGGGAGCCCCCGCTGGACTACCAGGCCTCTCTAGGAAATGCCCTTCTCAATGATATCTGGACTTGAGAACCTGGAATCTTCCCCTGGCTGAGGGGAGGATGAGTCCCTGATTGGAAATCATCCTAAGTGCACAGCAGACACCCCCTCTTCCTACACAGCCAGGAGGTGGTCTGGGGACACAGTAACCAATGGGTCTCCCCTTCCCTAAAGAAACCACCCTCCAAGACTTCCTAGGAAAGCTGGACATAAAAGTGGGAAAGTGTTAAGGGTAAATTGTGCATAAATTCAACCTTTCAGATTGGGAATGAAACACGTAGGAAATCTTACTGCCTGGAAGTCACTAAAACTCTGTGCAAGAAACTGGAATACGTTCTGGTACCTAAAACTCCTGCTGCAGCCGAACTCTGGAAGGCTGGGCAGAGGGTGCTCCGCGGTGGGCTGAGCCTGCCCTGTAATGGCATTGTTCAAGTGGGCAACCTTCCCACACTTAGCTTGGGAGCCGCGATGGAGGACAGCCCAGCCTCACAAAAGGTTTGGGCTGGAGGCTCACCGTGGCATCCTGTGTGACGTAGCCAAGCCTCTTTTCGGTAGGTTATTTTTGTCTCTGGCCTTGACTTGTTTTTCCCAGTCCTGCTCCTTGGATTGTAACATTTCTTCCCTGGTTTATTATAAACTGAGATAAATCACCTAACAAATCTTTGTTTTTTCCTTCAGACCTCTTCAATAATGGCCAAAGTCACTGCGTTACCTCTTGCCCCTAGCGGGAGGCTCACAAAATAACCGGTGTGTTCATGGAAACATATAGATCAAGAAAACAAAGGGAAAACCTTTAATTATTCAGAGGCCTCCCACTTCTGGTACTAAATTTACTTGCCTTGGTTTGATTTAAAGAGGCAGGACAACACCTGAGCTGCTGCTCCAGCTACTTGGGCACCAATTCCCGCCATCTGCATACAACAAAGGTTTGCCTCCCTTAGCATGATAAGGACATGCATATATGAACGGTCTTCCCTGTTGATTGGACAGTGATTGGGGAGCACCGCAGCATGCAATTTATTTTGACAGCTTCCCCTCTACACACATATACACAAAACTCTGCACTCAACTCTCCTTCCGTTTCCTAAAATTACTGAATCACAAAATTCTGGCATTTGAAAGCAACTCAGACATCCTCTACTAGAATCTCTAATTTTCTTAGATGCACAGGATTCTAAGAATATTACAGGATATCTAATCTGACACCAACTCTTCCCATCAGATGTCTTATAATTCACACACGATTCTCCTTAGCACCCCAATAGTGCTGTCTACATACCTTCAGGAGGGCTTTGCTCATTTAATGTGATTATTTCTTTTAAAACCTTAAACGTTTATTTATCTTTTTGAAAAGGTAATATGTTTACATGGTTGGTAATTTAAAAAGTAGAACGAATATATTATCCTAGCCTGTAAACACCTAGTTTACCTCCCTAAAGGCAAATAATGTTAACAATTTCTTAAGAATTTTTTGAGATATTTTATATATATATATGCAAAAGTATATTCCTTTCTTCCCTCCTTTTGACACAAATGCTTTCACGCTGGTCTGTACCTGCACCATAATATATTTGTAGATCTTTCTGTACCAAGCTTCATTCTCATAGTCACCTCCATGGTCTTCCGTTATACAGATGTACCATAATTTGGGGACATTTTGTTGCATCCAATTATTTTTATTACAAATAATGCTGCAAAGAATAATTTTGTGCTCATGATACTTTGCACATTATTTCCTTAAGATAAACTCCCTAAGTGGAATTGCTGAGTCCACAGGTATGTGAATTTGCAATTTTGATAAAATTTGCCAAACGTCCTCCATTAATTTCTACTCTGACCAACAGAAGAAAGTGCCTGTTTTCACCAACAGTATGTCTTCAAACTTTTTTACTTTTGCTGTTATTATTTATTTACCTGTTTCTCTCCCTGGCCCTATCCCCCCATTAGAAAATGAACCCTTCAAGTTTTCTCAGGACCAATGTAGTATCTAAGATATCATAGATTCTCAATAGATATTTGCCCTGGCTGGTGTAGCTCAGTGGATTGAGCACGGGCTGGGAACCAAAGGGTCCCAGTTTGATTCCCAGTCAGGGCACATGCCTAGGTTGCAGGCCAGGTCCCCGTGAGGGCCATGTGAGAGGCAACCACACATTGCTGTTTCTCTCCCTCTCTGTCTCCCTCCCTTCCCCTCTCTCTAAAAATAAATAAAATCTTTAAAAAAATAGATATTTGATAGTGCTCACTTTAGCAGCAAATATACTGAAATTTGTGAAAGGTCCCATGTTTTTAGAGAGTAGATTTAAATGTTATGTGAGGTGATAAAGGTGTTAACTAATTTTGTGGTAATCATTTCTCAGTGTATACATGTATCAAATCATCATGTCGTTCGCCTTAAACTTATCAATGCTGTATGTCAATTATACCTCAATAAAGCTGGGGAGAGAAAAATGAATCACTCCAATAAATAAATAAATATTTGAGAAATGAATGCATGAGTGGATGGATGGATGAATTATAGGGTACTTTAAATCAGAATTACAAAGCATAGCCCTCATTTTCTTCATTTGGTGAGCTTGGGTGTGCTGCATTTTATTCTATTCAAGTGTAATCCACTTCTACACATACTCTGAGAGCTTTACAAATTCTTGGAAACAGAAAATGTATTCCATCCATCTTCCTTTACCTGCCATTGGTATTGGAAAACAGAATGTTGAAGTGTTCTCTTTCATGGGTAGTTTGCTTCAAATATCTGGGAATAATTGCCTAGTTAGAGCAGAAAGTAAAATCAAATATGTTCACCAGGCACACACCGATCTATACCTCTCTGTCTCTCTCTGTCTCTGTCTCTCTCTGTCTCTTTATGTCCCTCTGCTTATAACACACACACACAAACATACACATACACACAGAGCTGAGGCTCTCAGACCCCGTGGTCATGGGCCACGTGCTTATTTCCAGAGACAGGAGTATGCTCCTCCCACGTGCCCCCTAATGGGTCTTATCAGCTGTAGTTTGGCTTCTTTACAGTCGGGTTCTCTGCGAAGCAGACTCTGACATGGAGGACCTGCAGGACATTTATCAATGTGTACACTTGGGATCAGCACCTGTGGAAGGAAAAGGAAGGAAACAGGACTGGGCAGAGGGAGAGGTAGGACTGCAACATCAGCTCAATGAGAGCCGCATCCACCTCTATGGACAGTTCTAGAGCTGGGACGGCCCTTCAGAGCTGTCTCAAGTAGGAATGAAGGGGTCAGGCTTTTATGCCCTCCCTGTCAATCAGGCATGAGATGTGGGCTGCCCCTGGAAAGGGGGGATGCCCTTGGGTGAGGCGGCCCTTTTCATTCAAGGTGATTCCAGCTGGAGGCCATCGGCTAAGAGCACTCCCAGCAGCTGGAGGAATAAATCCTTCGGTCATGCAGTGGGGGTCTTAGTCATCCAAGCGGTTTCGCCACAAATGACGGGAGGGGTTTCTCCCCAGCCTCTGCCAGATGCTACTCCCACCTTTCCTTCTCTCCGTTAGTGACAGACCACGGCCATACTTTAAAATGTTAACACAGAATAACAAGGACTGCACACCTTCCTCTCACACATTCTCCAGGCTTCAGGTAGAGCACTCTCCTGGCTGCCACTGCACAAGTGGCCGGCAAAGAGGTCAGTCATCAAGGACAGTGGATAAACTGCTGGCAGTCAAGACTCAAGATCAAGCCCCAATCTGTGGCTGCAGCATGAAAGTGGTACCACGCCAAAAACAAGCACAGTGTGGCCGCGGGGGGAAACGGCCCACACAGACATTCAGTCTCCCCATCATAAGGCTCCAAGAGCAGGAGAAAGTATCCCTGTCCTTTGAGAGTTGGCCCTTCTCAAAACAAAACCTCCTCTAAAATCGAGTGGCCCAGCCTTGGTTCTGGGCCAGGTGTGATGCCCAAGAATGGAAGAACTTAATGACAGGAAAAGCGTAGGGACAAAAACGTTTGGGATTTAGACTTGAAAGTAGATCTTGCCGCAAGATGGCTTTCAAAATCATAGTTTTGTTGTTGGTTTTGTTGCTGTTACTATTGTCAGAACCTAGTTATGATCTGGAGCTTTATGCTCTAGGGAATTTGTGCTGAAAGCCCAGAGGCCTGCCTAGGGTTTCAGTGAAGGGAGTTAAGGGGCTCGGTCATCTCCCTTTTCCTCTGTTCATGGATGACCTCACAGTTTTTGACCTCACTGCCCCCACCCATGAAACTGAGCCTCCTCTCGAGATGTGTAAATTTAAAATGTCACGCAAGGCCTTGGGGCTCCTTTCCTGCAAAGAAAATTAAAGAAAAGATTATGTTGTAGGGACCCAAACAATTTGAGTTGAACCCTGTGTGAATGTGCTAGGACCGCCACAACAAAATACCACAGACTGAATGGCTTACACTGCAGAAACGTTCTTTCTTGTAATGTTGGAGCCATGTCATGTTTTCACCGGGGATGGTTTCTCCCCTGGCCTTTCCCTTTGGCCTGCAGATGGCTTGCTTCTCGCTGCGTCCTCACCTGGTCTTTCCTCTGTCTGTGCCCTGATCTCCTCTTATAAGGACACCGGTCATATTGGATGAGGGCCCACTCTAAAGCCTTTACCTTTTCCTAAACCCACAGTGCCTGAAGTGTAGGGGAGCAATGGCCCCAGTGAAATGGAAGAAAGTGCCCTCAGGCCGACTATAGCAATGAGTACAGACAAATTCACTTTCCTTTACCAAGAGGAATGGCTAATGGCCTGTCCCTTTGTGTCCAGGAGAGATGGCAGAGCAGCTCTGTGACATCTGTTATTTCACAAAATATACTACTTCAACACACTGCCCCTAACCCTTTCTAACTGTAAGTGTTCTTGCTAAAGGCACACGTCTTAATCAAAGTTTAGGTTGTTGGGGTTTTTTTTTTATATTGATGAATATGATCTTACCTATTAATTATCGGAAGAAATTAATGTTTTAATATAATTACTTCTTTAAAGGCTCTACCTCCAAATACAGTCACATTCCGAGGTACTGGGTGTTTGGGCTTTAGCACGTGAATTCTGAGAGCAGGAGAAGGTGTCCTAGCAGCCTTTGGGAGGTGGCCTGTCTCCAAACAAAAACTCCTCTACAATCGGGCTGTCTGACCTACGGGGACACAACTGAGCCCACCTACTCCACCACCGGGGCGGCTGCCTCATCCACACCCTTCTCCAGCCTGACCACATCTCACTCTTTTCCAGAGTCGCCAAACTTTGTAAAGGGCCGACTGTAAATATTTTCCGCTCGGTCCCCTCTGTTTAACTCTGCCATTGAAGCCTAAAAGAAGCCATAGACTATGTGTAAATAGGTGGGTGCTCCGATGTCCCAATAAAATACTTTGTGGACACCAAAATTTCACTCCGTATGATTTTCCCAAGTCACAAAATATAATTTTGACTCTTTAAAACCATTTTAAAAATGTAAAAGCCATTCTTGGCTCATAGGTCCTACAGAAACAGGTGATGGGCCTGAATGTTTTGGCCAGAGGGATGTGGCTGGACCATCTCCTGTCTATTCTCTCGTCATGCACATCACGGTCCTTGAACACGTCCTGTGCTGCCTCAGTCTCAGGACTCACCCCGTTCATTGCCCACCAGGCTCAGAAAGGCCATTTCATTCCTAGGAGTTCTGGTGCCAGCCATTAGATCATAAATTATTTAGGCCTAATACCTCATCCGGATTAAAAAGATACCTTTTTCTCACTCTTGTGGAACTGAGATGACTATGGCTCACATTTGATAACTAAATAACTGGTTTCCCAGCACTGTGCTGAGTGCTCTGCAGAACCACTAAATCTGCACAGGAACTCCATGAGAAAAATATTATTATTATCTCTATTTTGCAAGTAAAAAACCACTTTGGCTCATTCAAGTTGAATAAATATCTCGCACTCACACACCTAGTAAGAGAAAAAGGCAAACTGGAGACCAAGACTGTCTCCAAATCCAGACTTGGCCAATAACGCCATGCTGCTTGCAAATGTGCCATTTCCCCTTGAGGACTGGGCATCATGACACTGGGGTGTCAGAGCACAAGAACCCCGTGGCAGAGACAGCAAATTAGCCACCTGATATCCACTCTCCCCTTCTTTCTTACTAATAGAACCCCAATTCTATTTGTGGGCAATGGTATGTCCAACCAGAAAGACACATTTGCCAGCCTCCCTTAACCAACAAGATGCAAGCAGAAGTCACAAGAGGGTGTTTCTAAGTTCTTTAAAGAGAATGACTCAGCTGGTTAGGGCCCTCTCCCATTCTTCCTGCCTGAGATACAGACATGATGGCTGGTGCCTTGGCAACTATCTTGAACTCCTATGAAAATAATAAAGGATCACACCATAAGAATGGACAGAGCAGATTTCTTGGAACCCATGCCTCTGATCATGGAGATATCACATCAGTCCTCAATGCCTCCCCTCAGGACCTCCTCAGGTAAAAGAAATAAATAAATAAAACCTTTATAATTGTTCAAACCATGTAGAGGAAAACCCTACAGTTTTTTTTTCCCCCGATGTCAAGAAAAACCCAGCTCTTCCCCACTGTGTTTTCCTGTGTCTCTTCCTTACTACTCACACAGCACACTTCTCTTCTGACACTTCTGATCACCAAATGCATACAAGATTTTCCCCCACAAGTAACTGTCTGTGACACTGGCTGTATGTTCTACCGTTTAATAAAACTCTGACACCATCTACCTGGAAAGAGCATCATATCCCACAGGTTAAGGGCTCAGTCCCATGAGATCACCCCCACCTATTTCAGATGCCAATTGCAAGTAGCAGGTCCCCAGGTCACCTACAACTTCTGTCCAGTGCATCTACGAACCAGAGGTTCCCAGGACCCGCTCCTCAGTTTCAATTAATTTGCTAGAGTGGCTCACAAAACTGAAGGAGACACTTACTTACTTATTAAAGGAGAACACAGGTGAACACTCAGATGAAGAGATACATGAAATGAGGTTGGGGAAGGTCCTGAGTGTAGGAGTTTGTTCCAGTGTAGTTCAGGGGTGTGTCACCTTCCTGGTGTGGATATGATCACCATCACAGAAGCTGTCTAAATCCTGTACTTTGGGGATTTTATGAAGTCTTCACCACATGGACAAGATATATCATTAACTCCATTTTTGGTCTTTCTCTGTTCTCCAGAGAATGGGGCTGAAAATTCCAAGTTTCTAATCATGGCTTGGTCTTTCCAGTGACTAGTCCTCATCCAGAAACCATCTAGGAGGTGCACCCATAGTCACCTCATTAGACAGAAAGACACTTCTATCATCCAAAGAAATGGCAAGGTTTCAGAAGTGATGTGTCAGGAACCACCAAGCTTCAGGTCTCTATCACCCTTGGCCAAAAGCAACTCCTATCTGATACGAGCCCTCTCTAACTCTGACTCCCACGTTACCCTCAGAGGACTCGCTCTTTAGCATCGCTCTCTGCTGGCCTTCTTGCTTAAGAAGCATCGGAGAGCCAAGCTTACTGCCCTGTGCCCGAAATGTGCCATGATGTGGATTCCTCAGCCCTGTCTGCCAGCCGAGGGTGGCCAGGTCTGTGGCCACTGGTTCCTGACTAGGACTGAAAATTCGTTACCCAGTAACGACCTGGAGACCTGGACACTGACTCCAGACTCCCAACGTGTACCGATTTCTCATCTCCTGGCCTCCCTAAAAGAGAAGTTGAGGTCAAAACAGCCCAATGGTTAGGATCTGCCATTACTCCCTTGTTCTTTTTTTTTTCCTTTTTTTTTTTTTTAGATTTTTTCTTTATTTAATTTTAGACAGAGGAGAAGGGAGGGAAAAAGAGAGGGAAAGAAACATCAATATGTGGTTACCTCTCACACACCCCCTACTGGGGACCTGGCCCACGATCCAGGCCTGTGTCCTGACTGGGAATCGAACCAGTGACCCTTTGGTTCGCAGGTCGGCCCTCAATCCACTGAGCCACACCAGCCAGGGCAGCTCTCATAAGATCCTTTACAGCTGACAAAGCATGTTCATAAGCAATATTTCTTTTGATTGTCACAACTTTGGCCAATGAACAGTGAGGGTATTGGCATGTGTCCCCATTTTGGAGTTCAGGAAAGTGGAACTTGGACAGGCTAAGTCATTCACCTAAGGCACAGAGCCAGGATATAAACTCAGCCCTCTCACTCCAAGGTTTCCAATTTGTCAGTGCTTCCAAAAGACTTCTTAGCTGCCACTGAGAGAAGCCTGACACAGCTCAGTTCAGGCAACCTCCTTTGAAGCAAACTTGACTGGCTATCAACTGCCTGTCTCTACCTGATATCTGAATGACTCATCATCATAAAAAGATTGACCCACTCACCTGAATCAAGTGAATAACTACATGGCATTCAGAAAATCAGTTAAATCAACACCATCTGTAGCCACTGCACATGCACTCTCTACAGTAGGCAATGTTGACATGAACAACACGGATAGTTCTGTAAACATCCAACAGATGAATCACTTACGTGAGAACAATGGCAGTTGTCTCACTGATGCCCGGAGTATGGTGGAAGACAGTGACAGGTGAGGCTGAGGAGATGCTAGCACAGAGAGAAGATACGAGGGAAAGTTGGCACTTCCCAATTAGTCAGGGGAGGCTTCTTGGGAAGGCAGTGTCAAATGCCGTTTAATTCAGGAGTGAAACAAGTTCAGGAAGATAAGTGCCAGTTCAAACAGAGGCAGAAATGGAAGAATAATAATCAGAGCTAACACTCCACTTGCAAGACACTAGATGACAGTTCTTAAGTATGGGAAGCAGAAATTGGCTCTGCCTGATGTAAGCACAAAGGGAATTTGCCGAAAAGATACTGGGGAAATTGCATTAACTGCCAAGAATTCAGGAGGGCCCGGCTCTGAAAATGGATGGGAACGAAGAGACGCTAGGCAGCCAAAACCACTTGAAATCCCACCACTCAACTAGTCCAACACTGGACACAGTGTATCAGTTATCTTTACAATAATGCTGGCTAACAAATGACCACAAACACACAGTACCATATGATAATTAGTGTGTGTTGCTTACATGCCTGGGGTCACTCAGAGGCTGGCAGGCAGCTCTGCAAGCTTGACCAGGCCAATCATGAGGCTCCAGGTTGGCCAGCTACTGGCTTTTCTAGGCTGGCCTCAGCTGGGATGACTGGGTTGATGTACATGGATGAAAGGCAGGGGCTCTGTGGAAAGTAACCTCCCAGGGTGATCTGATCATGAATTCCTAACTGGGCAGGTCATCATGGATAGTCATGCCTCAGGCCTATAACTTCTTTAGCGAAAGGTTTTAAGCCAGCCCTGTCCATTGTGCTTGTGCATCTAAGTTAACACACCTTTGAAAGACCAGAAGTAATACCCCTTGAAAGGATATTAACGCTCAAGAGAGCACATAGTCTTGTTAACAATCTGCAATCCAATCCATGCTTCAACTTCTCCAATCTTCCTTACTTTCAAGTGCATAAAAGAAGCTGCAAAAACCGTTATTCTCCCAGAGCACTTGAGATCCCCTGCTCCCTGGCATATGTTGTCTGTTTGATCCAAATAAATGCTTATAACAATCCTCTATAGGTACAGACATATCTTTTTTCTTTTCTTTTCTTTTATTGTATTTATTTATTTATTTTTAGAGAGAGGGGAAGGGAGGGAGAAAGACAAGGAGAGAAACATTGATGTGTGAGAGAAACATCAGTCAGTTGCCTCTCGTGTGCCCCCAACTGAGGACCTGGCCTGCAACCCAGGTGTGAGCCCTGACCAGGAATTGAACCTGTGACCCTTCAGTTCACAGGTTGGCACTCGACCCACTGAGCCACACCAGCCAGGGCAGGTGTGGACATTTCTTATGTCAACACTCAGCTCTGCTCCACATGTCTGGACCAGGCATGTTCTCGTGGTGTAAGCAGAGGAGCGAAGGAATTGCATGGGCATACCTGCCTCCTGAGGTCGAGGCTTAGAACTGGCAACACCATCACCTTATTGGCCAAAGCAAGTCACAAGACCTGGTTTAAGGAGTGAAGAAACGGTCTCTGCCTCATTAGCAAGGGAACTGCAAAACCACAGAACAAAGGGCCTCTTAGTGAGAGTTGCACATTTGACCATTGATGCAGTCGCTCTACCTCACACAGGAAACCGCCACTAACACCCCTGCCACTTCTGCACTGAAACTGCATGGCCTCCATCGCCACCACCACTTCCTGTGTGGATCCTCCATGACTCTTTGCACCCCAGCTCCAGATCCACGCTTCCGGGCAAGTGTCTCAGGGTAGCTGGGACTGTGACGGAGTTGTATGCAAAAGGCACAGAAAACACTGGAAAGAAAGAATCTGAGACTGTTTTCACTTCATTAGGAGAAGATGTGTTCTGCCTAAGACCTAGAAGGTGGAGAATACCCCAAACATATAAAAGAAGTTCAGGCGCTGGACGGCCCAAAATTTGACATTTGTTCTTTAAAACCACCAATGTCTATTGGGGTATATTACCAAATGTCCCCAGTTCTTCACCCCTTTTGGATCTATGTTCTTTGCAATATAATTTTCTATGGCCTCCCTCCAGGGGCACGGTGACCTGCCTCTCTCTTTGACGTTAGACTCAGGCATTCATGTGATTCACGTGCTCACATTGGCCCATGGGATCTCAGCAGATGTACCCTGGCAGAGGCTTGCCATGGGTTTGCACATCGTTCTCTTGTACCTCAGCCACTACCATGAGAACATGGCCATGTTAGCCTGATGGACAATGAGAGACGTGTGGACCAGAGCAAAAGTTCCCCAGTTGTTGCAGCCCAGATCAGCCAGCGGACAGCTAGGCAAGCCACGGATATATGAGCAAGCTCAGCCTAGATCAGCAAAACCATCTAGTCAACCCCTAGCAAATCCAAACACATGAGCAATAAATGCTCATCATTACATGTGCCTAAAGTTTTGAGGCCATTGTTACAAAGCATTATTGTGACAATGGATAACTGACAGTCTGCCAGCCGTTAACACATAAATAAGCTCATTTCATCCTCAACCTGCAAGTTAGATATCAGAATTTTTATTAGCATGGAGAGATTAGGTAAACTGTCTAAGGTTACCCAAGCCGGAATTGATAGTGGTTTTCCTACAACAGAAGCTACTCTCTGAATGTTACCCTGGAACATAGTTAGAAAGAAGTGAGTTCGTGACCCTGACCTGAACTTGTGGGGCAGAGCTTTTCCTCACCTTGCCTGGGCCAACAGGCACTCTAAAATGAGCCTGGAAACTTGGACAATCACCAAGAAACTATTCCAAGGCAAATTCCACCAGAGTGAACCCTGGGAACAATGCAAGGTTATTCCCTGTCTTGGAAAATTCTTGAAATAATGGAACCACCAAGGACCTAGAAATACTAAAGTTATGTGTGGTTTCTCCTAGTAACTGGCTTAGTTATGATAGGATTTGGTGTGTCCCCCATTCGTAAAGGGCTAAAGGGTCCTAGCTCCACAGAAGCTACTACCGTAGATATAGCGTGCTATGACAACTATCAGAATGCCCAGCACACAGTAGGTGGTCATACATATCGGGCCCTTCCCTTGCCCTCTCATACTTCATATTTAAGGAATCATATCACCAAGCCTTTTGTTTTTGCAAATCGCAGCTCTTGGGGCATGACAGAACCCAAGTTATATATTGGTTCAACATACATACTATAGGCCTACTATGCACTAGATGCCAAGAATACAGACATGTGGAGCTGAGAAATCTACTGGGAAACGAAAGTTCCTGGACCAGACTTAAATACTAATGGAAGGTAACACCACCATAGCACCAAGTGAGCTATTCCAAGCACCACATTTGGAGAAAAATAATGAAAATATTAAATTTATGTTATGTTAAAAGGTGATTTTTATTCATCCAATCTCTATTGAAAGATGTAATGACTGATTTTCAATTTTAATTTTCTACATTATGAATATATTGTAAACTTTCTCTTTTCATACATACAAGCCAAAATCCATATTAGCTTTGTTATCCATCTACTCTTGCCCAATTTCACAGAACTATAAAAATCCCACTCTACAGCTAAATATATAAACTTCACAATAACATAAAAGCTAAATTTATTCACTCATTTAAGCTCTAATAAGATTATTATTTTAGTGCCTGGAAGATAAATAAGCTTAAAAGACAAAGGATATCTTTTTCCAAGCAACTCTTGTCTGCAATGCCACATTTTGAGGAAGAATTGGCAGAAAGTTCAAGGAAAACATGTGGAGGCCAAATCTAGAGAAAGAGTTGCTAAAATAACAAAGTTTAATTGCCAGAAGGCCTTTACACTATTCATACATGCACCAACCAGCATGTAACACTGAGACCCTGATGTAGGATCCCTATCGTCTCATTCCAGGGGTAATTCTGCAACCATCTGAAGAGCTGTCTAACTTCATTCTTGCTTTCCAAGTTTTTTCTTTGAAGATGGAGCTCTGTTCGTCCAGGCATGTGTTCCCCACACCAACCCTGCTATAGAGACCCATGGATTAGCATCCACAGGACCGATCCTTCATCCAAATAGCCAGTGCTGAGCAGCAAGAAGGGAGAGTTTGGAGGGAATGGGGCGGGATAAGCTAAGTTTGAGTTAAGGAGAAGTTCTGAGGAGGAAGGACAGTAAGCACAGGGACAGCTGAGCAGGCAGAGCAGGCCTGCATGTGATTCCACCCATCGGCTGGTGATGCGCCCACAGGTAGCAGAAGCGTCCTGATTGTCCACGAAGAGGGAACTGGGGTGAGGAGGAGACCATATCCAGCGCAGCACAGAAGCTCCGTAAGTGGCTGTGCAATGACTGACTCATTTTACTACATTGGACTAACAAACCATTTTGGCTCTAGTTATTCTGCCCATAAGGTGAAAATCACAAAGTCAAAATTATCCTTGAAAATACATCAAATTGCCCATAAAGTCTAGAAATTTTTTCTCTTGCATCTTGCTAGCGAGACTTATACCCACAGGCTGGTGTCCCTCACGAAGTCCAGCAGAGGCAGGTGTTCCTCCAGCAACGGAACCCATGACTAGAAGTTCTTTGAATAAGTGCCAGACAGAGCAGCTGGCCTGTTGTAAGTCATGTTGTAAGAAATAATACATGACCTTGAAACACCAAAAACACTCACTGTAGTAAGAGGTACACATTGTAAGTGGCACACGCGAACTCAGGCCAAGTAGAAGAAAGCAGATTTACCGCCGAGCCAGCACACCCATCCAGGACAGAAACTCAGAGCAGAACGTAGACTGCATAGTCCACACGACGTAAGCGACCTATTCTCCATTCGAAGGGAATGGCGGAGTTAATACATGAGTTCATACATTTGAATTTGCATAAGTTAAATTGGCATATGATGCCACTGGACTGTGCTTTGTAATCTGCCCGGACCTGTGCTCTTCAGTACAGTAGCCATTGCCAATTGAGATATGCTGTAAAATGCACACTGGACTTCAAAGACTTTGTATACAAAAAATACCTCATCTTGCGCCCGGCTGGTGTAGCTCAGTGGATTGAGCGCGGGCTGGGAACCAGAGGGTCCCGTTTCGATTCCCAGTCGGGGCACATGCCTGGGTTGCGGGCCAGGTCCCCAGTGAGGGCCATGTGAGAGGCAACCATACATTGCTGTTTCTCCCTCTCTTTCTCTCTCCCTTCTCCTCTCTCTAAAAATAAATAAATAAATAAATAATCTTTAAAAAAAAATACCTCATCTTGTATTTTACCAATGTAAAATACCTCGTTTTGAAATTACAGTATTTTACCTACATTGGATTAAACTTATCTTGCTAAAATTAATTTCACCAGTTTCTTCTTACTTTGTTTGAACATGGCTGCTGGAAAATTTTAAATGATATGTGGCTCCTGTAATATTTCCCTTAGACAGCATTGTCTTTGACAAAGGGCCTGCGTTTAGCTCAGAATTATCCCACACTGAAACTTCGAATTGCTAACACGTATTAAAGTTGATCAAATTAACTTATAACTTTCCCTTTTCTTTAATTATGCTACCAAATTTTAGAAAGCATTGGCTCAAACCATTGTCTATCTTTATGCTGATAATCCAGGACCCCTAATCAATTTTGTTTTCCCAGGACTGAGTCAAATCCCAGGAGCCAGCTCTAAGCCGATAGCACTCATGCATCATGTAACCTCCTACTGGTCTTCAAATCTAAATTCTTTGAATTCAATAGAACGACATCTAATTTTTAATTTTAATTCCTTTTTTGTTTGCTAGATATAAAATATTGTATTCACGTAGGTAGAAATTACATCTGTTCCAACATTTTATTATTTTTAAAAAATCAGAAACACACAATTAACATGCATACAACAGGAAGAGGAAAGACCCAGGCATTAAACTAATAGTGCCATTAGAAGTGGAGGGAGTTGGATCCAGACCATAGGTTGGTCCCTCCTTGCCTTGTCTCATTGTTTAAATGGAAGGTACACAGAGTGTTACATGCAACAAGGAGGAGACACTAGGAGAGAGGTTGGGTAGTAGCCACACGCTAACTCCTCCATCCAAAAGAAAGCATCTTGTGTGTTCATTATTCTACTTTCAACAAGCAAAGAAAGGGCTCC
The DNA here is from genome assembly GCA_004026765.1 of Micronycteris hirsuta. NCBI lineage: Eukaryota > Metazoa > Chordata > Mammalia > Chiroptera > Phyllostomidae > Micronycteris > Micronycteris hirsuta. The sequence goes on along the minus strand of PVJI01004393.1, from coordinate 50,614 downwards.
TCATTGATAATGTAAGTTAAATTTATCTCCTGGATAAAAATGAAGTAAAAAAATGTTAAACAGATAAAATAAGTAGTTCATAAGCCAACCTTAACCTTGCTCAACAACCTCTATAATCATTCCATTTTTCATGTTTTTATTAAGTTTTTTATAAGTGACACAATAATAGATTTTTTGTCTATCAACTGTCTTGTGTTAATTAAGACAAATTCATAAAAAGTTCTCAACCCCTAAATACAAAGCAGAAAATACTGTCTTTGAGAGGGAGGATACCGCTAAAAGCCTACACTAAAACTTTTGGTAGGAAAAGTACAAATTCTACCCCCAAAAAAGAGTCGCAGGTGGCAGTTGAGTCAGCTGTACCACCACCGTGATGAAATTGTGTCCAAGTCCCCTTGTCCTCAACGTGGCCTTCCCGAAAGATAACTTTTCATTACGAATTTCCCCACTATAGAAGGTAACATCAGTGTCCCCCGGGTCCCTTCAGTTAAGATCCATTTTTACCATTTTACATTCCTGCCTTCAGCATTTTTTTTCCAACAGGCAGCACCTGAAGATGTTTTTTGAAAGACGAACCACATGCACGGAAAGTTGAAAGTGCCTGGGAATTTATGTCCCCATTTGGGGCCCTTAACCAATGACTCCTGGGTGTGGGAGCCTTGGCTGGGAAGAGCATTCCCTCCCTGCAAGATCAGCCCAAACTCTGATATCACACAACTGCATTGCCTCCTCTCTCTTCTCGGCCTTTATCCTCCCTTCCTTGCTGGATTCTCCTTGGAGCATTTCCTTAACACATCACTCAGGACCCAGGTCCACAGCTCAGGGTCAGCCTTTGGAAAGCCTAACCTAAGATACTCATCAGCCAGGTCTTCTCACCACAGCAAGACTTAAAATCCTAAACATATTCTCCACTAATCCCAGTATTCATCCTAAACTCCCCTGCACACTGAAGTACTTGCACAATTCCCCAAACTCAATCTCCACTATCCCACCTTCTTGCCTTGCATCTGTTGTCCTGGTCATGTAGAATTCTCTGAGCTCTCTCCTTTCCAAATGGACCTTCCTGGGCTCCGCCAGCCTGTCACCCAGTATGCTGTTTTCTCATGGTCCTGGGTACACACTGCCAGTAGGACACCCAAATGTCTCTGAAGCTGTACTGCTTGAGTTCAAGTCCTGGCTCTGCTACTTCCAACTGGATGACCTCAAACAAGTTACTCCACCTCTCTTTTATTCTGTTTTCACGTTTGTAAAGTGGATATAAAATTCAAACCGACTTTTGAGAATTCTTGTGAAAATGAATGAGATAATTTTACATGCAAAGCACTTGCAGAGGACTAGTTCAGAGTAAGTATTAGCTGGCTTTCTGCATCATGCTCTTTGTTTATGAGTCTGTTTTCTTTCTTAGTTCCTCAAAGGCAAAAGTCACATCCTATTCATCTTAATACAGGTGTGTTAAATAAATAAACACGCTCCATCAAAGATCATTTCTCTTGAAAAGAATAGCACTTTAAATTATTCGTGTTGAATCCCTCAGGACTCCATTATTTGCATATTACCTTCATGATTTTTTTCTCACCGCCTGGACTGTTATTTACTAATTATGTTTCTTTAACTTTATATCAAAACAATATAAATAAACTTAAACAAAACAGAAACAAACTCACAGATAAAGAGAACAGATTAATGGTTGCCAAATGGGAGGGAGATGGGGGAGTAGGTGAAAATGCTCAAGGGATTAAGTACGAATTGCCAGTTATAAAAACAGTTTTGAGGATGGAAAATACAGCAGAGGAAATACATAACTGTATATGGTGTCAGACAGGTACTGGACTTAACTGGGTGATAACTTCATAAGTTTTATAAATGTCTAATCACAATGTTGTTTTCCTGAAACTAGTATAATACTGATATTAACTATAATTAAAAAATAAAATTTTTAAAAAAGAGTAACTAGATAAAAAAATCTCCTGCTAAATGTTGGTTAAATAGCTGGACAAGGATTTGAACCCTGGTCTCATTCTGTGTCCTTACATTAAGAAACTTTATTGATTGTTATTATTATTATTATTATTTTGAGTGAAAAAGTAACTTGCCCTTATGCTAAGAAATAGACTCTATTAAGTCACAGGTTCAATGTGTTGTGGTTTCTTCTAATACTCATTAAAATAAATATATAACCCCTAAAATGAAATCTGTTCATCTGTATACCTTCTTAACTAATTTCATATATCTCTAACGGGATCTTCATCTCAGTTTGGTAAACTGTGTCACAAAGTTGGCAACCAGTCAATAGGTGCCTTTGAATGCACAGGAAGTTTGGGTAAACAGCAGAACAGTAAGCCAATCAACAAGACCCTCGGCACCGATAGTTCTCTGTTCTGCGCTTGCATGAACTCCCTCGGTCATCTCTGACAATCAGCTTCTTTAGGCTCAGTTCTCAGGCACAGAAGAAATGAGGCACATTCCGCCTCATCTAGCAAAGGAGGGCTTCTGCGCTCCAACTAAAAGTAAGTCAGAGCACGGGTACCCGGGCCTCAGGGGAGGCACGTTGTACAGGAGTCCACACTTCCTCCCGCCTTATACATGTTTCCTGTAGGAGATGAGTTTAAAACTGAAGAAAGAAAGAACTGAACAGACGTGGAAAGGAAAATCATCTGTTAACCAGGACGAGGCCTGGTGAAGAGCAAATGGAGAAGGACACAGGCCCCCACTCCACCCTGCATTTTAGGAATGCTCATCACGGGTGAGCAATGAGCTAGTCTTTTCATTGCTCTAAGAGGACCACACACCCTAGTATCTGCCTGAGGTCCCAGGAAAAATTCCAGGAAAGTTCCCCTGGGGTTTTCTTACAACCACCACCTTGCAAAGCCCACTCCGTGAGCCGTCACGTATGGAGTTTCGTGTCTCCACCAGGTTCGGGATTTCAGGGAGAATTGAAGAAGGTGGCCTGAAGGAGGTAGCTCACACCCTTGCTTCTCACACCGTGGCGCTGGGAACAGCAGTACTGGCACCACCGGGGAGTTTGGGAGAATTTCAGAGCGCCAGGCCTCGCCCCAGGTCCACTGCATCAGAAGCTCATGAGCACACACGTTGGAGTTTGATGCGATCCTCTTAGCTTTTCTGCCATTTTGTTCAGTTGCAACCACATGATCACTGGGTTCCTGGCTTCTTCCCTTCAGGCAGGCCTCCCTAGCACTTGTCAGCTGCCTTTCACAAAAGGCTGGTTAAACTTATCCTGGGCTCTCATTGCCATAGTCTTTCTTGCCTTGTGGCCCTTGCATGTGCTCCTTTTTCTGCCTAGAGAACTCTCCAACTTGCCAATACCAACTCTTCCATCAAGTATCAGTTGAAACATCACTTCCTCAGAGTTTTTCCTGTCATTCACTCTAACGGAGATCCCCTACCATTCTCTCTTGTAGCCAGGAGTTCTTTTCCTTCTATCAGTCACTATAATCTGTAATTATAAACTAGTTGTCTTCCCTACCAGATTGTTCAGGGGAGCACCATCATGTTTGCTCGCTGCTGTGTACCCAGCACCTGCATAATCCTGAATCAGATAGGTGCTCAATAAGTACTGTTTGAATGAGTAAATGATTGAAACTGGTTTCTTTACTGCATGATTCTTCGATGCTAATGAGCATCATCAAATCTCTATGAGAGTAATAAGGTACGCAGTGTTTCCCAAACTAATTTGACTCTCTACAGAAAACCTATTCATGCTCAAGGGAACAGGACCCGCAGAACATAGCCTGGAAAATCCTGGGGTAAGCAAAGTGGGAGAAGTGAGTTCCTTGAAGTCAGAGCTTTACAGAAATCTAGAGAACATTTTTTAAAAATGAATACTCACTTTTAGAGGTCCTTAGAAAAGCAGCACTATGAAAAATTACACTGGTTCTCATTATAATTGTGTAAATCTGCCCAAACATGTTGCAGAGATTCATCCATCAATGAACATGACCAGAGGAACATGAACCATCAATGGAAGAATAAAAGAGAACATGAATTCTCAGCTGCCGCCGCTATAAAAAAGCAGCATTTCTGGAAAGTCTCCATTGCAATCATTCAGAAATTAATTTGCTGAGTCATATTTCCCATACTGGCCAGCACTGGTGATTCGATCACTGCACAGTGCGGTATAATAGAATTACCCATCACCGCGGTCACTAAAAGGGCCAAAGCATATTACCTCTGAAGAGGTCACAAAGTGAAGGGGTTCTGGTTACTATTGCTGAGTAGCAAATCATCCAAAAATGTAAATGTAGTGACCTAAAATGGCAACTATCATTTGTTTTGCCTGTGCCTCTGTAATTTATGTAGGATTCAGTGAGTAAGGCCCATCTCTGTTTCATGCAGCCTCAGCCTGAGCAGTCTGACTATGGCCTGAACAACTCCTTTTAAGGCAGCTCACTTCTATGATTGGCAAGTTGGAATGGTGCTGGGGGCGCTACCAGGGCTGTGAGTTCAGGCCTTGTCCATGGGCTGCTTAGGCTCTCTCGCAGCATGGTGGCTAGCTTCCAAAAGAACCACGAAGCTGCATGTCCTTGTCTAATCTAGCCTTGGGAGTCCCAAAGCACCACTTCTGCCTTCTGTGGATAGAAGCAATTACAGGCCCACTCAGATTTAAAGGGAAGGGAATTAGCCTCCACTTTTTAACAAGGGAGTAGCAAGATTCTTGGAGAGCAGGTAGGATGAAAGAGATTGTTGCAGCCATTTTTCATAACAAAAACAGAAAACTGCTACAGTAGAAAAGGTGTAGAAAAGAAAAAAATCTTAAAGAAAAGAAAAAACTTGTTAAAAAATAAAATTCTTCTCTGAATCTTTCTTATGAAGGGAGGGAAGATAGATGTCAATAGGTATCAAAATAGAGCAAGGGATTTGTCCCTAAAAATGTAAAGACTCGACTCAGGCAAACCCAGAGAGGTGTCCTGGGAGCACCGAGAACACACCTTGTCCTAGTGAGCTATGCACTTGATGAAGGTTAAATAGTCCTTGTGTCAGGAAACACGAAATAGGTAAAGGTGCTGGCCAGACCAAACAAAAACTAAACAAAACAAGTTCTACCTACAGGAAATCCACAAGGCTGGCCAGCACTGGTGATTTGAAGGCACAGGCTTTCACATACGTCTCTGATTTTCTGGGAGAGCCCAATTTTAAAAATTTTGTCACCATGACAATTCTGATCTGAGTCTTGAAAGATAAGTAGGATTTAAATAGTCTGCCAAGCAAGACAACCAAACAATGAACAACAAGGAGTGGGAAAAGAAGCAACAAAAGAAGTGATCTTTTTTCCTTTTTCTTCCTTTGCTCAAAGTGTCAGAAAACACATGCTTGGTGAAAGCTTCCAGCACAAAGCAGGCCCCAAATAAACATTGATAAACACTGAAGATTTTACTCTCCTCAGCCCACCACAGGCCTTAAAGTTTCTACCTTATACAGTCATTCCTTTGGCTAACTCGGTGTGGCAGACACAGGGATACACCTTGCGGACCTCTATGATCCAGCTGTTGAGGCCTTCAGAGTCCACTTCCACTCAGGCCTCAGCTGTGCTCTTCTCAGGGCGGTCCCCAGGCAACGACTGAGCAGTGGTCCAGGTTCCAGCCATTGCCACTCAGCCCAGGACTGCCCACTCCCTGATGCGTGCATGCACACACACACACACACACACACACACACACACACACATGAGAAGGGGCCGTCTTTGCTCCGGAGTTCCCCATTGGGCTGGCTGAGGCTGTAACAGGCGTGTACCGTGGTCTGACGATTCCCCTGCAAATTGTACTTCATGTTCTTTCCTTTCACAGGTATAACTCCCCAATCAACTTTTTGTGCTCCTCATTTTATCTCAGCAACTTCTTCCTCCAGAACCCAGCCGGCAACAGCAGTATCCTCAAGGGCTCTCCAGGAAAAAGCCCAAATCCCAGCACCATGAGCTCTCTTCCAACTCAGCCTTGAGCGCCTCAGGTAGCACCATGGGAACGGAACACTGCCCAGGAGCAGTTTGAAAGAGGAGAGAATAGATAGGAGAGGCTTGGAATATTTTTATGGTGTGATGTTGCACTCGTGGCCGAGAAAGAATACTGTTGTTATATTCATCTTCAAGGCAATCTCTTCAGGGGTTCTGAGTGACTCCCACCCATGCCAAACAAATACCACCATGAAAAGAGATTTCCTTTGGTCCACGGAGTTTCCAGTGATGAATCTACCAATGATCTAACCAGCTACTCAATACAGGGTGGGGCAAAAGTAGGTTTACAGTTGTTCATATAGAAAAGAATACAATGATTAATATATAATAATATAGGAATAAACTCTGTGTTTTGTGTATTCACAACTGTGAACCTACCTTTGCTCCTCCCTGTGTATATATATATATATACATATATATATGTATATATATATATACACATACACACACACACATATATACATGTATATTTATATATATACATGCATATATCTTTTTTCTCTATTTCATGTCTTCTTCTTCTTCATAGCTTCTTGGTATTTTCTGCTCACTTGTGGCAATTCCTGCTTCATGTTCTTCTGTTTCTTTTCAAATCCTGCTCCGGTTTCTCCATTTTGTCTTTGCAGATGCTGTCTGCAGAGGGAAGAAGGCAGGCCCCTTCTGCTGACCTCTATGTCCACCACAGCTGTGGCAGAGTCTCCAGGAGGCTGACTTCTCTACCTGAGGTTCCACGGCAACTTGCTGAGGTATGGCAGGTACAACCCAGAAGAGCAAAGGAATGTCCTAGAAGTAATAACCCTCAACTGATGTGGTAATCACTCATTGTGATAGGGGTTGTTAGTTATTGGGATAGGCGCTCAGTGACTAAGTACCTGGCTTGCATGTCCTCCAGGGGGACAATTTCGAAATGAGTCTCACATGGTTTTTCAAAAGGTTCCCAGCAGGGTTGAACTCCGGTCTGCTACAGTGGTAACCACTCAGTAACTGTTCAGTAGTTTTTCTCTTCTGCATGTCTCTCTGCACTTTCCCGAGTCTCTGCTTGTCATTCTTGGAACTACCTTCTGTATTAGTCAGGGTTCTCCAGAGAAACAGAGCCAATAGAATAGATGATGGATGGATGGATGGATGAATATAATTCAGTCAGATTCCAAGGGCCTGAGAACCAAGGAAGCAGGTAGTGTAACACCCAGTTCAAAGTCGAAGACTTGAGAACGAGGACCTCTGATGTCCATGGGCAGGGGAAGTTGGGCTTCCCAACTCAGAGAGAATTTGCCCTTCTTTAACCTTTTTGTTCCATTTGGGCCCCCAGTGGACTGGACGATGCCAGTTTGCATTGGTGAGCGTGGCTCTCTTTTCTGAGTCCACTGAATCGAATCTTAATCTCATCCAGAAACACCCTCACCGACGCACCCAGAAACAATGTTTCACCAGCTATCTGGGCATCCCTTAGGCCCCTCAAGTTGACACATACGATTAATTATTACACCTCCCAAATAAACTTCCTATACTCCAGTTAATGTCTCAGAGTCTTCTCCCAGGGACATATAAACAAAAACAAGTCCCAGTTCAAATTCCAAGAGAATTGATTAATTACCCCTTTAATCATCACAATCTGTGTTCAGACAGAGCTTTTACACAACATCACCACACAGGCTATTGGCCATCTATTATTGGCTGCTCTTGGGTCCAGACCTCTGGTCTAAACACCTTTAGGCAGAGATAGAGTCACATGGTATAAAACTTGGCTGCTAAGAGCTGCTACCCTAGCAGGAGGCTGTGAGTGGTACCATCTTCGTTAGAAGGGCTGTGAGCAGGATAGGCGCTCACACCAAATGATTCAGTACAGACTCCACTCATCTGAGTCTACATCTAGACATGTCCCAATAGTACCTATGACATATCCCCCCGATAACATTGTTCCAGGCACCCATTTATGTATCACTACCCATGATTCAAAACAACTCCAGAGACTCACAAACCTCTCAACTTTGTCTGTTCTTTCTAAGTTTCTTTTTTCTGTAGCATTCTGTGATGGGTTCTACTAAGAAAGGGTTAAAAGTGCAAGGACTTGATTAAGCCAAATGTTTGTGTGAAAGGAAATAGGGAGTGAGCTAGAGAATGCTTACAGAGTCATCAGACCATGATGCAAGTATAACCCCAGGCAGAGGAAAGAGGGAGAGGAGGTTGGATGGACAGAACCAGGTCACCGTGCCATCAAAGGAGACCTTGGGCCAAGCTGGCTAGCAAAGGCATACTCTGCCTCCCAGGAATGAGTCTACCTTAGTATTCCCACCACACACAGTCCCTGGCGGGGAATAGCCCACAGGAAGTCTGGCCTTGGCAAACACAGGCCAGGTTTCAAAGTATAACAGCTGGAACCTCAGTGAATTACACTCCCCATTCTGAGTTCTGGGAAGCCATTCTTATGGTTGTTTATGAACTATATAATTGTCACCCTTATTTGGGATGCTCCATGCTAGAGGACCATACATTTCATTATTTCTGGCATGGAGACCTACCCGATTTGCTTTGGCCAATGAAAAGTGAGCAGAAGTGAAAAGTGCAGCTTCCGGAAAGAAGCTTTAAGAAAGAGAATGGGGTTTCATGATGTGCTGGCTTCCCCTGTCCTCAACAACCAGCAATGTCCCAGAGAGATGCTCCTTCATCAGACCGAGTTCTGAAACAAGGATGGCATGGTGCAAAGCCACAGCCAACCCATGGACATGTAGAACAAGTGAGAAAAAATTCCGGTTGATGCAGGCTACTGCGATGTCGAGTTCTTTGTTGCCACAGCATAACTTAGCTCATACTGACCAATCTGCAAATTCTGTCATCGCTCTTAGTCCTCTTCTCCACTCACATAAAAAATTTAGATTAGCCTGACACGGGATTTGAGAAAATAATTGTTTTTCCCATCTGCCTTTCTCTACACTCCCACTGCCACACGCAATACATTGAGTGGGCTTTTTTATTGTGTGTTAGCTTTCTCATCAGCTAGCACTGTTAAGAAAAATGCTTGTGGTTTTATATCCTGAATGGAATATTTTTTAAAGGAGAAAAAAATAGGCATCTTGATTTCACAGTCTAGAACTTCTGTGATAGAGTATACACTTCACAGTGCTGCCATGATGAATTCCTCTTTGAAAACCGTTTCTTAAAATATATATCCTGCATGGCTCTATATGTTCATCAATCGTTTCCTGTTCTGTACCATAATTCTTGTTTTCCTTTTTTTGCAAATCCTTTACACTGTATTCCAGGGAACAAAACGACATTTAAGAACTTAATGTTCTGGATGAATTTATACAACTTCAGATGAACAGGAAAATAATCCTGACAAGTGACGAAAGATTCATGAATACAAATCCATTTTGGCATCTGTTTTCTCTGTTATAAAATAAGGAGAGGAAAGGAAGCATCCCTCAGATGCTGGGTTAGAGCAACCCAATGGGCCACCCACCTTCCTGGGGCACAATGCCAGCAGCCTAGTGTGCTGGGACTGTCCGGATTTGATGTATGACCCACGTGCTTACCTGAGATGCGAGGGGCTTGAGAACGGTGTTGGAGATTCCTTTTGATTTAATCGTGGGTTAAAATGGACTTTGCAAACTTCTGGCAAAAAGGGCACACAGAAATTTGTGGAAAAGATGTTTGTGGAAGAGGATGTTGGGCTTTGGCTTTTTAAAAATAGAAAGAAGGCAGAATGCTAACTAATTAACATACCTAGTTACAGGGATTTCTTACAGACAAATGCTTAAGTCAGTTTTTTCTCATCAAAATGGTCATTGCTAGTTTCCAGTCAAAAGAAATAAGAAAATTATGTGAGGGAAGCCTGCAAATTACTCTCAAAAGGGAAAAGCTGTGATTGCACCTGGAGATTTCTTGTGCAGGAGTAACATGCCTTACAATTTAAGGTTGATGTTCCCCCCACCATTTCCCCACTCTTCCCAAATCTGGAGACACACCCCTTGGTCCCTCTGTATACCAAATACGTTGGTTTCTGATAAAATCAGTGGAGTGAGTTCCATTTCAGACTTCCAGCTGTACTAAGATATTCTAACTGGTGGAAATCAATCCAACTGAAGTACCCTTGGGCACAAATCAAATAAGACTAGACTGCAATTGAAGAAAATTATAGTCATAAGTTTGCTTTCGAAGCTAAGTCGGCTTTCTCTCTGCATGGGCTCTGAAAATGGTATAGATGCTGTTGGCTATCAGCAATGATGCAGGTGCCAGAACACATTTGTTACTAAAGAGAATTATTAAAATGTCTTTTATCTATCTGGGGTGTGTCATCATTATTAAAAACAAAGGCAGGAGGAAAATAATAAAGTCAGATCATATTCAAGGGGGTTCTAGGCCTACCATGTGCTAGCAATACTGTTAATGCCAGCACTTAGTGGGGTCCTGAAGTGTTCTGTCAATCAATACAAACACATCTCAATGCAGAACAGATAAAATGTTACTTTTCATAAGTGAGCTCCCCTGCTGGGTTTCCGCAGTCCACATCCGCATTTTCTGTCTTGTAATTGTGCATATCGAACAAGGTTTCCGACACATCCATACTCCCAGCATGTTGTGCAAGAGGGTTAGGGTTAGGGATAAATACATATTCACTTACCCACTTCCCACTTGGACACACTCAGTTTGCCATTTCACAGATGAGAAAAACCAGGACCCAAGAAGGTCAGATGAGTTGCCCAAGCTCACACAGTGAGTTAGAGAAAACCAGAATTAAAACTGAGAACCAGAACTGTTTCTTCTCTAGAATACACCCTCACTCTTCATCAGCAGCTTCAAGGCATTTTTTTTCAGAAGTGAGTAGACTATGAATTATAAATAAATCGATAGCACTCCACACCAAATCCCCTAAAGGTAACTCAGTAGCGGATGCCTCTGCTTTTAAGATGCAATTAAAATGCAGTACATTCCCGGAAACAGATGTTATGGAGCTGACCATCCTCAGGCAGACCAGGCAAGCCTGTGCCAAACGTGGGAGCATGGGCAGAAGCCGTCACAGAGACCAGGCCGTATGTAGAGTGAAGGGACCGAGAAGGTGAGAAGTAAAGCCTAGGGGTCCATTAAGGTATATAAAATAAAGAAAGAAGAAAAGCGCAGCAGGTTCAGAGGTAGGCACTGCCTCTGCATATAAATGGAGGCCATTAATCTTTGAGATAGGCAGATCAGAAATCCTTAGTCCTCCAAGTTCGGTTTCAATTTATTTGAATGCAGCTTAACAAACAGTTACTGAAACGTCAGCTTCAGGCCAGGCAAGACGTTAGGCATGGATGTGCTTACAGTGGGGGATCAAAGAGCCGCGGCCCCTGCCCTCCAGGAGGTTATAGTCATATGGGAAAGGCAGATTAGAAAGAGGGTATTTCAGACAATGTCAGAGTGCTGCGTTCTGAATGCTCTCCCACATTCATTTTGCACTGCTTCCATGAACTAACAGCCCAGCAGTCTGGGTGGAAATGACCCTAGCCCCAGCTCCAAGAGACAGCCCCATAGGCCTAAACCAATCAGTGTTTGAGATTTCTAGAGTCCCAGTGATTGGTTCCAGGTAAGCATTTGACCTAAGTTTGTCCAATTAGAGTGGAGCCCACATTTTTTTCAGTGGGTGGGGGAAGTGAGGGTCCTTATTCTATACAATGTAGAGTGTGAATATGAAACCGCCACACACATTTCATGACAGTCACCAGAGGCTTGAGTGGGAAGCTTCCTGTTTGCACCAGAAATGAGATCCAGGATCAAAGCTGCGGAGAAAGAGAATGAGGACTCCGTCCCCCGGCAAAATTACAAAGAGAAGAGGAAACTCCTCCAGGCTCATTAAAAGGCCACTAAACTAGTTCTCCTTGTACCTCAAGTCAAGTGAGGAGGGCTCCTGAGGACCCCTCACAGAGACTGGGAGTTTCTTCACTTGGGGCGGCAGGTCCACACCTCACTCCATGGCTGGATGCCCGTTGTACCGCAGAAACCCACACACCCGGTCTAGGGTCCCTGCTGGCCAGGTTATGTAGAGCAGGGGAGTTCCTGGGTGACATCAGCAAGCTCCCCAGGAAATGAACCTGGTGACACAGCCTTGTCTGGAGAGTTTTCAGATCGGGTAGCCAGTCTGGAAAGTAGAGAATTGGTGTGGTATATCCAGAAACAAGATGGTAGCATGCCCATCCCATTCCAGTTGCTCAAGGCCATTGGATGTCATGAAAGAAGCCACAGAAGCTTCTATGACTACACATGAATGTCACAGAGGTTAGACAAGGAGACAGAAACCATGAAGCTGCGTGGGCAGCTATCGGCAGCCAAGGCTACACCCACCTGGAGAAGATTGGCGTATAGACTACTGAATGAAAAGAAGACATGACTGCCCTCTCTAGGGATTCCACATCACTGCAGGGGAGGGATACAGGTGAACAGCATCCCAAGAAAACTTGCTCACCATCAACACAGATCACCTGGACCCAGAGGAAGACCAGAAGCAACTCTAACCAATGGCAGCAGCTAGTAACGACCACCGCGCCGCTTTTCCCAACCCCTCCTCCCAGTACCAAACACAGAAGCATTATGAACCCTGAAAAGGGAGGAGAAGTGAATGAGCAGCCCATGCCCTTATTCTGTCACTAAGTAGTGATGTAAACTGGGGATAATGATATTTAACTTGCAGGATTGTTATAATGACTATGCATGCTCTCTTGGTCTGTCCAGGTAGTTATAACAAAATACCACAGACTGGGTGGCTTATAAACAACAAAAATGCATTTCTCACAGGTCTGTAGCTGAAAGTCTGAGGTCACAACGCCAGCTCTGGGTGAGGGCCCTCTTCCAGGTCGAAGTCTTCTAATTGTACCCACATAAGACAGAGAGGCAAGTGATCTCTCTGGAGTCTCTTTATAAGGTCACTAATCCCATTCATGAGGGCTCCATCCTCATGACCTAATCACCTCCCAAAGACCCCACCTCCTGATACCATCACATTGGGCATTAGGTTTACAGCATGTGAATTTGGGGTGGGGGGACACAAACATTCAGTCCATAGTGTGTGCCTTCAAAAAACATTCAGCATAGTTTAAGGAACACTACAAATGGAGTTTAGTGAGCTGGGTGAAAAACTGTGGAGGATGAATGAGACAGATTATATATTTCCAAAATGATGACAGTAATATTTTCAGTTCCACATGCTCTTCCAGAAACTTGCCACACTCTATGAAGAGGTGGAGTCTACCTCCCTTTTGAAGCCAGGCAAGCATCTGTGACGACCTGATAGAATATAGTGGAAGTGAATGTATCTTATTCCCAAAGCTAGAGTAGAAGAAACAATATGACTTCTACCTGAATCTCTCTTTCTTGGGACATCTGCTCTTGGATCCCAGCCGCCATGTTGGGAGAAAGCCCAGGCCACGTGAGGAGACCATTACAGGTGCTCAGGCCAACAACACCAACTCAAGTCTCAGCTGTCAGTCATCACCAACCACCAGAAATGAAACTGAACAGAACTTTCTGTGATTCTAGCCCCTAGCCTTCAAGTTGATCTAGCTAATGCCAAGAGGAGCACAAATGAGCTATGTCCCCCGAGCCCCATCCAAGCTGCATATTTGTGAGCAAAATAACTGCCATTGTTTTAAACCACTACATTTGAGGGAATCTGTTACACAGCCTTAGTCACTGAAATAACTAGGTTGGCAAGTAGACATGAGGTAGACGGTACAGCAGGAGTATCCAACTTTTTGACATCTCTGGGCCACACTGGAAGAAGAGTTGTCTTGGGCCACACATTAAATACACAAACACTAATGAAAACTGATGAGAGAATAAAAGGTTTTAAGTAAACTTATGATTTTGTGTCAGGTCGCATTCATGGCCATCCCAGCTCGCATGCAGCCCCACAGGCCATGGATTGGATGCCACTGGTCGAGCCTTAAAACCATAGAAAGCGTTTGGATTTAATCTTAAATATATTGAAAAGCCTTGGGTGTAATCTAATCCAGTTAAGCTTTGAGAAGATGACGCCTTCCACCACGAGGAGAGTGTAAGTGGGCAGACTGGTTAGAAAGCTATTATAGTATAGTTCAGACAAGATATGTTGGTGGCTTAGAATTGGGTGGTAGTCATGGAGATGACAAGACATTGACAGATTTGCAATATTCTCCACTTAGCAGCCAGAGTTAACATTCCCAAACTCAAGTGTGATATCCTCATTGTTAAAAATGCTTCCCAGGCTGTTAACGATAACACAAGAAACAAGTGTTGGCAAGGATGTAGAGAAAAGGGAACCCTTGTGTGTAGCTGGTGGGTACAACCACTATGAAAAACTGTATAGAGATTCCTCAAAAAATTAAAAATAGAAGCACCATATGACTCGGTAATTCCACTTCTAAGTATTTATCTGAAGGAAATAAAAACACTAACTCAAAAAGATATCTCTACCCTCCACCCTGCTCTTTGCAACATCATTCACAAGAGCCAAGATATAGAAACAACTTAAGTGTCCACAAGCATGTGAATGGATAAATGAAATGTGAGACACACACATGCAAAGGGGGGATCCCCCCCCAAAAAAACAAAAACAATTACATTCTGCAGGGCTGACCCCTTGTAGTGCAACAATTTCCCTGCTAGGTGAGTGTTCTAGGAACATCTGTATCTGTGTACCAGCTGGTGTTGTTGCGAGAGGCTGAATTCCACTTCAGTGAATTTTTTTAAAAGACTCTTTCAGTGAGTTTGCTCAGTTCATGATGTGTGATTTACAGATGCACCTGCCCACACGACACTAAGTGTTCAGCAGTTTTTGACAAAACTAGCACGATTTCCATGCCCCACCCTCTCTATTCACCTAATCTCTCCCTGAGCAACTTTTGTTTCCCTAGATGAAAAAAGTTCTCAGAAGGAAACATTTTGCTGATGTGCAAGAGGGAAAACAAAAAAAGTGGCGGAAACACTAAAAGGAGTCGAAACTGATGAGTTCAAAAACTGTTTTGAGCAGTGGAAAAAGACGTCTCTGTAGGTGTATTACATCAAATGGAGAGTACTTTGAAGGTGACTAAAATTTAAACATGTCAGAATAAATACACAAATGTTTTAAAATAAATTCCAGGTTTGTTTGTGGCTCCCCCTTGTATTATTCAGCCATTAAAAAAATTAAAATGTTGCCATTTGCAACAACATAGATGGACCTTGAGAGCATTATGCCAAGTGAAATAAGACAGACAGAAATACAAATACGGCATGGTCCCTCTCATACATGGTATCTAAACACAAAAATTGAAAAATAAAGAAAAATACAAGCTCAAACATAGATTGGTGCTTGCCAGAGGCTGAGGCGGGGAGTGGGCAAAATGGGTGTAGGGGCTCAAAAGTTACAAACTTCCTTTACAAAATAAATGTCATAGAGATGTAATAGACAGCATGGTAAGTAATACTGTATGGCATATTTGAAATGCTGTAGTTCGTAACTAACTATCACTATAGTTAGTAATACTGAATGGCATATTTGAAAGTTACTAAGCGAGTAAACCTTAAAAGGTTTCATCACAAGACTACATATGGTGACAGATGTTAACTAGATTTATTATGATGACCATTTCACAATGTATATAACTTTCAAATCATTATGCTGTACACCTGGAACTAATATAATGTTGTATGTCAATTATACCTCAATAAAAAAATTCCTTCCCATAGACTTTAGATAGTGGCTGAAAGGTGCTTAGCACATAGAAGGCTAACAAATGCAAGCCCTGAAAAGAAGGGGGTGGGAGGAAGTTTGCAGGGAGAGGGTACAGTGTGAATGAAAGTCCAGCAGCCTGCGGTGCTGCAGGACTGGAAATAAGGTCAGAGCGAGCAGGTCCCTGCGAAGTCTGCCCCCATCGCTGTGAATGTTCAGTGACGCCTCTGACTGATTGGCTCCCATAATGAGCCTCGCTCCTGAAAGTCCGGTGAAGTCGCTGGAAGTGCCTCAGGGATCCCGACAGGAAGGCGCTGTGTCAGCTTTCACTTTTATAGGATGCATATGTAACACGGTTGGTGTAGTAGATAGTAATGGTGTTTTCCTTTCTGTAGCTTGATTTTATCTTTGCCTTATGCTCACACACACACGCACACACACAGAGCAGCGAGATCCTCCAGGAGAGACAGAAATGCGGTCAAGGAAAGGAGGAGGAATCAGAAGTGAAGGAGAAATTCAGTGGAAACCTGGCTTACTCTACAGGTGTATGACCTTGGACAAGTCGATTTAAGAACTGCCTGAGCCTCAATTTCCTTACCTACAAAACAGACAAAATAATTCCCACCACGAAGAGTTATTGGGAGACTCAGGAACAACACGTACAGGCTCTGGCTGTTCCTCCGTTGGTTAGAGCATCATCCCAATACCCCAAGGGGTACAAGTTTTATCCCCGGTGATGCAAAAATAAGTGGAACAGCAGGTCAATGTTTCCCTCTCTCTATCTTTTTTTCTCTCTCTCTCCTTGTCTCTCCCACTCTCAAAATCAATTAAAAAATCAAAAGAACAACATGTGTGAGCTGTTCTTTGCACGAGGGGGCACAATGGAGGGAACAATCAGAAACTATAGTCCCACTCACTTTCCATTCCCCAAGTCATGTCCCCTAAGTGTGACTGTGTTTTCCTGTCTGAATTAGTGGGTAGTGGGCACAGTTTCTCATTTGTTTTAGGGAGTCATATAAACTAGCAGTGACTAGATCATAACTGCATAAAATAGAAGAAAATTATATAAATAATGATTACATTAAAATTATTCAAAATATTCTCTCCCTCTCTGTCTCCCTCCCTTCCCCTCTCTCTAAAAATAAATAAAAATTAAAAATAAAATATTAAAAAAAAAAAAAAAAGCCCTGGCTGGTATAGCTCAGTGGATTGAGCGCGGGCTGGGATCCAAAGGGTCCCAGTTTGATTCCCAGTCAGGGCACATGCCTAGGTTGCAGGCCAGGTCCCCGTGAGGGCCATGTGAGAGGCAACCATACATTGCTGTTTCTCTCCCTCTCTGTCTCCCTCCCTTCCCCTCTCTCTAAAAATAAATAAAAATTAAAAATAAAATATTTAAAATTATTCAAAATAATACGTGAAAATCTCTTATCTCCGTGACCTGCACATTGCAAGAGTTTGTTAAATAGAGCTATTACCTTTAAGGACAAGTAGAAAGAAAATTGTCCTCCAGAATAATAAGTAATGACATGTACAGGCAATTGACAAGGAAAGTAATTAAAATTTCTAATAACCATAAAAAAATAGCCAACCTCATAAGTAATCAAAGAAAATGAAATTAAAACTAGTAAACTGTCTTGCTCTAAAAGTATCAAACTTTCCTAAAATCTATTAATGATAGCAGAATTATGAAATGGGCTATCTCCATATCACATGGAGAACAGAGTGCATTGTTAGCCCATTTCTGGAGAAATCTCACAAGATGTATCAGGGGTTTGAAAACTACCTACACCCTTCATGACTTGGTAACTTCCCTTGTTCGAATTTTAAAAATCACAGTTGAGATGCAACTGAAGATTGATGTTTGAGAGCCCTTGTCACAGCATTATTTGCAATGGCCAACGATGGAAAACAACCAAGACGTCCCACAGGGAGGGGCTGGTTGCTCACAGATGGCGGATGAACTGAATCGAAGTAAGAGATGGAAATGAGTGTCCTCCATCGTTTCCTTTGTCCCCTTCCGGGTAGCGTAGCCCACTGCTTTAACTTCACGGTTACATAGTTCTTCTTCCTGGGGAAAGTACGAGTGGGGTCTTGGGTCAGGTTTCCTACAGACAGAGGCTGAGCGAGTGTCCGTGGTCACAGACACAGTGCTGCATGGAGAAGGGAGTGAAGGAAGCCGGGTGGGCCGGGGGAAAAGCAGAGCAAGAACGTGGTCTAGGCTGGAGATCCGGGGCATGAGGTGCAACGCAGTTTGTCCCTGCTTAAGGCGAGGGTCTGCTCTTCTATACCTCCATGTCAGCCAGCAATGGAGTGCGGGGGTGGGGGGGGGTGGAGCAGAGGCATGAAGTCCCAGTGGAAGTTGCTCCTGTTCCATCTGGGACAGTTTTCTGGAGCAGGAGCCACTGTGAGCCATCAGGGGCCAACCCTGACAACTAACCTGGTAAAGGGGACCTGGGCAAGGCAGCAACAGCGCCCACCCACGTGGGGTCAGGTTGGATGTTCAGCCTCAGGTCTCTGCCTCTGAGAGATGGCAAGAATTTGTGCAGCGTGGTAATTATCAAATCACCTCAGTC
The DNA here is from genome assembly GCA_004026765.1 of Micronycteris hirsuta. Classification (NCBI taxonomy): domain Eukaryota; kingdom Metazoa; phylum Chordata; class Mammalia; order Chiroptera; family Phyllostomidae; genus Micronycteris; species Micronycteris hirsuta. The sequence continues at coordinate 32,418 of PVJI01004393.1, read as the reverse complement.
ACCTGTGGAACGCTGCCTGCCGCATACCCGTGTAGTCATTGAATAATTAGGTATCTTGCTCGTTAAACTACATGTCACGGGGAAGGAGTTCTGGCCATTGGCTTCGGTGAAATGTGAATTTATGGACATTGCCCACAGCCTGGAACCTGATATCTTAAAAAGATATTCTATACACAAGTATGCAGCAAAACTTCTGTGTGATAGAAAGCCTATTGAAGAGCAAGCAATTAAAAATGCAAGTGATGCCACTTTAAGGTTAGAGAAGCTGACAACTTTTAAACAAATCAGTCAGTTCACAAAGACCAAAAACAATAGGGTATGGAGCAAGGCTGAGCATTCCGCATCAGTCTCTGGGATTATGAGCAGAAAGATTCATCTCCCTAGGAAGCCCAGAAGCCGCCCAGGAAGGCTCTCTGAGGACGAACACAAGTCATAGTAACGCTCCAGCCTCCTACCACCGCCTCGGAGAAGGAGGAAAACTGAGGGTCCCAGGATGTCCTCAGTTTGGTGATGCAGCAGAGGGGCTGCCAGAGCCGAAGGCCAGCTTGCCGGCAGCTGGCAAGGCCACCCCAGGCCAACCCACTTCATTGCAGGAGTATCAGCCAAGGCTGCACGCTCTGGTTCCCAGTTCTACGCATGGCCAAGGATCGTTTTCTCCCCACACAAAGAGGAGTGAACCATAGGAGTGAGCGCTGCTCGGCCTTATCTAGGTTCTTGCTTGCCAACCCTAGAGCTGATCCACTAAAAAGTACCCAGTTTATGCTCTTGCTGGAAGTGCTTGAATTGTAATAAAAAATTCTTCTATGTGGATAAAGCCAGCTCTCTCTCTCTTTCTCTTTCTCTCTCCCTCCACCTCTCTCTTTCTCTGCCCGCCTCCCAGCTCCCTCGCTCTCCAGCTCCTTTTCCTAGCTGCCTGTCTAGGTGCAAGGCCAACCTTCTCAAAAGGAGAACAGGTTCTTAAGGAGCTTTCACTGACCCAAATCTGGAGTCCCTGAGCAATGAGGTAGGATGTATATGTAAAAATTCTACGCATGTAGCCCTGGCTGGTGTAGCTCAGTGGATTGAGCGTGGGCTGGGAACCAGAGGGTCCCGGTTCGATTCCCAGTCAGGGTACATGCCTGGGTTGCGGGCCGGGTTCCCAGTGAGGGCCATGTGAGAGGCAACCATACATTGCTGTTTCTCTCCTTCTCTGTCTCCCTCCCTTCCTCTCTCTAAAAAAAATAAATTAAAAAAAATATATTAAAAAAAAAAATTCTACGCATGTATATTGACCACCTACTATGCTCCAGGCCCTGAGTCAGGCCCAACAGTCACATAGATGAGTTAGACATGAACCCTCAGGGCCTTCACATCTAGTGAAGGAAAATGAAAATATTAAAAGCACTAGAGTGCAGCCTTTTGAACCTCAGGTGTGTTAGAATGATAAAGGGCCTTCCATAACTCAAGATTTTGCTATTTCTAGTCCTCATTCTGCCCCAGTGACAGAAACGTAATTAACCCAGGGTTTGTTCCCTGCTGTGTTTCCCTGGAGTTGTGTCTCAGTTCCAGGAGGTTAACATACGGTGAAGGAAAGGAAAGAGAGGGCCTCGGTCACCATCTAATCATAGCAGCTGGCACAACACGTCTCTGCCTGTCTGGTCCATGGTCTTTGGTCTCTTTGAGTGGCAGTGGGGCCTGAGGCCATTTTTAAGAGATAACTGTGACATAAGGTGGAAGTTAGGGGTGAGGGCTCTAGGCAAGAAGATAAATTCATGGGTTGTTGGAAGAGTCCCAGGAAGCAACGATGAATTTGGCCTGCATTGGGCAGTGATAGCAGAAGTAGAGAAGGAAGAAGAGAATAGAGAGAAACTTCCAGGTGGTGTCTGCAGGATTTGTGATTGATGAGACATGGGGTAAGGAAGAGGGCAGCGTGGAGGATGACTCCTAGGTTTTGGCCTTGAGTGACCATGTGGCTGGTGGTGCCAGTCTCATCGGCAGGCTGCGTGTGGAGCTGAGCTCTGAACTGGCCGTGTGCAGCGCACTCTGGTGTGCTGGGCGATGACTCAGTGCAGGTGCCCAGCAGAGTTCCAGGCAGGAGATCCCAGACAGGAGCCTCCCTCAGAGCCCAGGCGATAGATAGTTCTTCTCAAGTACATGGGGACAGGGCCACCAGGCACCACTCGGAGTCCAAGAAGAAAGAGAGCAGAAGACACTCCTGCAGAGCATCAACACGCAAGGGGCAGACAGTGGAAGTGAAAGTGAGGAGGAGATAGGAACCAGTGAGCACAGAGGCTATCAGATGCAGCACAGGGATCGTGTTTCCACCGGGTATTTTCCAGAAGGATCAGTTGCTGCAGTGGGGCTGAGTGGAGTGGTAACAGGAGAGAAGGCTTAAATAGGGCACAGTGGCCCTGCTATGTTAAAGCTCACCACCATCGCACACTGCCAAAGAGCCAGTGACAAGTAGCTAATGCGTATTTTCATTCTGATTACATTTACCATTTGAAAGGTGTTGAGGAGCAGCAGAGAAAAGAACAACCCAATGGCCTTATTAGGTCAAAACGGGGTCCTCATCTTAAAAGTTAGTTGCCTCCTACACAGGGATGAATGGTATCAACACATGTAACGTCAAATACTTCATTAGGATCCCGTCATTTCTAGTCCCCAGAGGGGGCATGCCAAGAACTGGCAGGAGAACCTTCCACCGGAGGAGGCTCCCTGATGGCATGTGGGTTACTTGAGCTATGACTGAACACCACGTTTACTTTAGAATTGCACATTCCTTGGTCTTGGGGCGAAGAAAGGCATTCCCAGCAGGACCATTCTGTTGAGAAATGTCCACTTTGTGTGATCTCAAAATAAGCTAACACCCCCAACCCTGAAAAACCTCCCTGCCACAGAATTTTAAACTTCCATCATTAGCCGAGTCTTAAAAATATTCCTGAAGACCCTGATGTACAACAGGCACAGGTAACTAGGGCTAATAACTTAGAAAGAATTCAATCCTCACTCCTTACAGTCGCTTCCTATCCTACCCTCTTCACCCTCATCTTTCTCATTTTGATGAGCCACTCACCCTGGCCCTCTTGCAGTTCCACAAACATCCCGACTCTTTCTCACCTCCAGCCCTTTGCATAGGTTTTCTTCTTGCCTAGAATGTTCTCAGAGGATTCAGCGTGCATACTTCTTCCCCAGAAGCTGAGGAGAAATGAAATGAATGGAAAGCAGCTAGTTTTGGAGAAGTAACTGAGGGAATTAAATATGATTTGTCTGAGTTAAGAATGAACACATGTCGAAAGATCCATCTGACCAGGCTTGGCAGAGAAAAGTATGGTTTGATGGCATGCCTGGGGGCATGAGTGTAGAACGGATGACCTCCCCAAATCCTCTGCAGAACAGTCTAGAATTACAGCATGCCCAAGCTCGCCAGTTGTAAGAGGGCAGAGTAAAGAAGTTTCTGACCTCCTTTTTCTCTTGGAGAATGCCCTAAACAACAAGGAAAATGAGAGGCAGAACACAAGCTGCATTTCTGACGGAAATAGGGAGCATCTGTAAAGCAAAGTCATAAGGAAGAGTTGCCAAGAGCGGAGCAAATCACATAGAGCTATGGAAGATGCTGCAAACACAAAGTGCGTGGTGAACCCTGAGGGACAAAATTAGTAATACTTTCTTTGGATCAGGAATGGGGTATGTGAGCTGGCTGGGGAACGTCCCTGGATGCCACAGAATGACAGAAGAAATGAGGTCAACTACACTAAAGTGAAAATTATATGGCTAACATTCTCCAATTACAATGCACTTAAACTGGAAATCAACGACATAACCTTTGAAAACACTGCATCAGGGGTGTCAAACTCATTTTCACCAGGGGCTGCATCAGCCTTGCAGTTGCCTTCAAAGGGCCAAATGTAATTTTAGGGCTGTATAAATGTAACTACTCCTTAACAGTTAAGTGAGAGCTCCGCGCTGCCGCCGGGTAGAAACAAGGTGCTGGCAGATAAAACAAGGTGGAGGACTGGATTTGGCCTGCGGGCCTTGTGTTTCCCACCTGTGCACTACATGTCAGACAGAATTTATGGGCTATAGCTAAAGTGTTCTCAGAGAAAAATTCATAATCTTATGTACTTATATCATAAATAATAAAAATATAAATCAAAGAATTATATAATAAGAAAATAGAAAAACTATATAAAGAAACATATAGATATGCAAAAGAGGCAGATTAAGAGACATTTGCTTTGAGAGAGGGAAAAAAATCAATAAAATAGAAAGCCATAGCCTGAATTAAGAGATCAAAGTATAAAGAATAAAAAATGAAAATGGGAAAATATACTGACATGTAGAATGTATAAATATTTTTAATTGAATTCATTGGGGTGACCTTGGTCAATAAAATTACACAGGTTTGAGGTATTCAGTTCTATAATATATTGTCTGTACGTTGTGTTGTGCGTTCACTGCCCCAAGTCAAGTTTCCTTCCATTGCCCTTTATCCTCTTTTACCCTCTTCTACCTCCCCCTACCCCTCTTCCCTCTGGTCATCACCTTCCTGTCATCTGTGTCCAGGGGCCTTTTCTCTCTTTGTTTAGCCCTTCACCTTCCATACCAGCCTGCAACCCCTCCCCTCTGACAGCTGTCAGTGTGTTCTCTACATCTGAGTCTGTCTCTACTTTGTCTGTTAGTTTATTTTGTTCATTAGATTCCACATGAGTGAAATTATACAGCATTTGTCTTTCTCTGACTAGCTTATTTCACTTAGCATAATACCCTCTACATCTACCCATACTTTTGCAAAAGGTAAGATTTCCTTCTCTTTTACAGATGACTAGTATTCCATTGTGTAAATGTGCCACGGATTTTTTTATTCACTCATCTACTGATGGACCCATGGGCTGCTTCCAAATCTTGGCTATTTTAAATAACACTACAATTAAATAGGGGTGCATTTATTCTTTCAAATTAGTGTTTTGGATTTCTTTGGATATATCCCCAGAAGTAGGATCACTGGGTCAAAAGGCAGGTCCATGTTTTATTTTTTTTAGTTATCTCCTTACTGCTTCCCACAGTGGCTGCCCCGGTCTGCATTCCCACCAACAGAGCATGAGGGCTCCCTTTTCTCCATACCCTCGTGAGCACTTGCTCTTTGTTAATTTATTGATGACAGCCATTCTGACAGATGTGAGGTGACATCTCATTGTGGTTTTGATTTGCATTTCTCTGATGATTAGTGATGTTGAGCATTTTTCATATGTCTATTGGCCATCTGTATGTCCTCTTTGGAGAAGTGTTTATCCAGGTCCTTTGCCCATTTTTAATTGGATTGTTTGTTTGTGGGGGTTTTTTTTTGGTGTTGTGTTTTATAAGTTCTTCATAAATTTCAGATATTAACCCCTTATCAAATGTATTGGCAAATATGTTTTTCCACTCAGTGTGCTGTCTTTTCGTTTTGTTGATGGTTTCCCTTGCTCTGCAAAAACTTTTTAGTTTGATGTAGTTCCATTTGAGACCATTTTGATCAATTCTATTCAAATAATTTGAAAACCTAAAGAAAGTGTTAACTGAACAAAAAACATTTGGCTGCCTGCCACCACAAAAGCCACACTCATGAGGCAGGTGTTGGTGCAAAAGGAAAGAGGTTTTATTCAGGTGCCATGTGACCTGGGACAATGGTGGACTCCTGTCACAAATGCCATCTCAATCTTCCTGCTCAAGCCCAAGGTTCTTATAAGGATAGGGAAGGGAGGGCGATTTTCCCTATCCAATTATCTTTCTAGTTTTCCTTGCAGTTGGGCCCTATCCATTGATATTTCTAGCTTTTGACGTGCTCAGTATTAAGAACCTCCCCCTGCCAAAGAGGGACCGTCCCTGGTGCTGGATTGACTGGCTACAGTAATGAAAGCTTTGTTCAATGAACATAAATTACTAAAAAACTAAATGCCAAAGAGACAGAAAATTTAAATGAACCAATTACTGCTGAGGGGAGGGGAAGTGAATTGAAAAAAAAAGGTCAAATAGCTACCCATCGCAAAAACACCAAGTCCAGATGGTTTTACGAAAAAAGCCTATCAAAAGTTTAAGGAATAGCAAAGCCAATGCTATTTAAATCATTGCAGATATTATAAAAAGAAATAACTATTCCATTTTTAATGAAATCACCACAACATTGGGACGCAGACACAACAAAGATCACACACAAAAAGGAAGACCAAAGACTGATCTCATTTTGACTGTTGACAAAAATCCCTAACATAAAATATTAGCAAATAGAATTCAGCAATCACTTAGAGAACTACTATAAAATAATTGGAATCCATGGCAAAAGGAAATAGACAGCTCTATATTATAAAATATGTAAATACAATTAATTATATAAATTAACCAAATTGAAAATCATAAGGTATCCATATAAATACTGAAAAATGATCAGATAAGATTTACATCCATTCTTCATTTTAGTTCAAGTGACCAGTTATTCTGATTTGTCTAGGAATGAAGAATTTCCCAAGATACTGGGTTTTCAGTGATAAAACAGGGAAATTCCCAGGCAAAAGGGACAAGCTGGTTTTGGTGTTTTCCATAGAAATAGATGAATACTTCCTTTTTAATTGAGATAGAGACAAATGTGTCTATGGATAGACATATATCACAATTCAGAAGGCAACATCAGAGCAACACTACAAATATTATCAATAAAGTTGGTAATGGGTCAATGACATCCACTGATACCACACTATTTAATATTCTTACGGAGGTACTAGCCAATGAAATTATCTCAGACAATAAAATAAAAGCATAAAAAAATTAGAAAGAAGGAAATAAAATTACCATTACCTGCAGACAATATGATTGTGTACACAGAAAGCCTAAGAGAATCATAACTCTTATGCCATAATGATTTCAGTGAAAAACAGGCAAGGTGGTTGACTGTATAATAATAACACACCATAGACAGTATTCCCTGTATAAAAACAGCAGGCTGTTAGAAAATATCATAGAAGAAAAGATATCTATTGCAAGAGAAGCAAAATATAAACTATTTAGGAATAACTTTGGATAGAATTGATTCAAATTAATGAGAAATATGCAAGATGTATGAAGGAAAAACTTAGGTAGGAAAAGTTGAAGCAATGAATGTGCCTACTCTGTCCTTGTATGGGAAGACTGTCAATTCCCCCAAAAGTAATTTATATATGGAATGGAATGTGATCAGAATAAAACACCAACTGAATATTTTTCTAAGAACCAGACAAAATAAATTTTGAAATGTCTCTTGAGAAGCTGGAGACTAGAGCTTCCCATGGCACAAAATAGCAGAGCTACTAAAAAATAATAATTCATCTCTCCCCAAAGCTACCCATCACAGCATGTGTTTCTCCTCCTTTTCCTTTTTCTCTCTCTTCCTCTCCCTACTTCTCCCTACCCCAGCCCTCGCTGGTTTCTTCACCTCAGGCTACCCCTCCTAGTCTTATCCTTTTCCACTTAAAGTAATTTGGCCTGCTTTCAATTTCATTCCTCTTTTTTCCAGTTCTCCCCCTGATCACAAGAGAGAGATGGGTAATTGCAAGTCAAATATTTATATCCTTTCAGCAGCAAGTAGAAACCCTGATGCAAACTGAATTAAGTCATTAGAAAATTTATTAGAACTATATATTTATAACTCTACAACTATAGATCTTTTATGTAACTATAGAGTGCAGAAGTAGGATGAGCTCCAAATTTCACTGAATCAGAGGTCCAACGGCATCATCAAGAATACAAGTGCTTTGTGTTCATTAAACTTTGGGACATTGAAACACAGGCCAGGGGAGACAATTGGATAGAAAGTATTGCTCTATCCATTTACTTTCCAGCCTACAAAAATGAGAAAAAAAAAATACAAGTGCTTTCTGTTTCTTTACCAACCTTGGTGTTGGCATCATTTCTTGGGCTAATGAAAAGATGGTTACCTTCTCTCCTTGTAGCTCTTTCAGGATCAGTGAATTATTCCTGGAAGCCTTATAGCATACTTACGCTCACACTTCTCTGTCTATAACTGTCCCTTCCTGGATCAATAATGGGCCAGGGGAAAGAAATTGCCAATGTTGACCTAGCATGGACGGTGGATATCCAACTGCCTTGTCCATCGCAATGCACCACGCAAAGTGATAGTCTACTTCAAGTCATTTCCCTCTGGTGCCTCAGTTCTGTATCTACACAGCTGGGCGGTTTCCAAGTTGCATTTCGACTCTACCATCCAATGACCCATAAGTGTTTGAGAGAAACCATAGGCAACACAAACAACATAATCTCTCTGACCTTCACATTTATCATCTGAAAATGAGGTAATAATACCTACCTCACAGCGCTGTTAACAGGATTGATTGAGGTAATGCAATTAAAGGGTCTTGCTCTATGCCTTTCACGTTGTAGTTACTCAACAAATGACATGATGATGATGATGATGATGATGATGATGATGATTTGATTCGTTATGCAGAGAAAGTGCTGATATTGCTAAGAAAACTTCAAAACGAATAGAGGAGGACTAAGACGTTGCTTGTTCAAAGAATACAAATTAATTCTCTCTGAGTTTGTTTTGTTTTCTTTTGTTTCAGATAGCCCTTTAAACTTAGTTCCTTTAGAGTCATCTTTTGAGCTGAAAATAACTTCATCATTTTAAGACAAATTTCCAGAGAAGAAATTACATTAGGATTTCTCTGCCCTTATCACCATTAACTGTTATTTGCAAACTGAGAAGAAAACATATCATTTAAATTCCAGATTCTGACTGTATAATTTATCTTTCTATGAGCGCAGGCATGTTTCCTCATTGTTCAGTTCTACTCTGCCTGCATTTCACAAACCACTGGTGCGTAAAATTACTAATTTAAATAAATGATTTTCAACTTTGTCATTATGCCATTTGGGGGCTAGCATACAATGGCTAATGATTCAAATAAGCAAAATAATCCACTGTACTTACTGTATTCTCAAAGAAAGAGGCCTTAGCACCAATACATTCAAGAAGAAGGGAACGTTTTACTCAAGAGTAGGGGAGTAATCATGTTTAACTCCTGGGGGGAAATCCCGCCACTTCGGGAAGAGCCATGCATACAGCAGTGTAAGGTCAGCCTCTTTTGAAAAGGGACAACCACAAATGTAAATGTCAACTTGTTTCTGACTGACCAGAAACAAAATAAATAGACCACTTCACACACTGAAAGATACTTGACTCATGGAGGCTGTGAAAAACCTGCAGTGATTTTGAAAACCAGAAAACTAAGTCTCTTCTGCCAGAGGATTCTATTACCACCTCAGCTCAACCACAGTTGGTTGAAAGAATTCAGTTCAGACTTCCCTGATCAGTACCATGTAAACGGTGCAGATCCTAATTGTGCAAAGGGTTAAAGAAACTTGCTAGTGGCTGGGACTATAAACATAGAGTCTCCAAAACACTGGCAGGTTCTCTGTCTACATTGAGAACCGGAGTCAGCAAACCTTCCCATCCTTGTGCTAAACAGTGCTGGGACTAAATATTCCTTTTTTTTTTTTTTTTTTTTTTTGCTTGTCAACTTAATTGAGAAATATTTATGCACAAACATCATTTTCCTGTCAGTGCTAAACAATACTGGGACCAGTCCCTGCCCCCAAATAGCTACTTGATCCACAAAATACTTGCACCCAGGAGATAAGACTGAAACAATGACACCAACAGCTGATGCATCAGATACAGACCTCAAGACCCTCACCTTCATATTACATAAAATATTGTATCATAAACTCTGCCCAATACCCATTAGTTCTCTGGCATTCCTACACCCAGGTCCTAAACCCAGTAAGTATCCCCCTGACTTGCCCTCTGAGACGTTGCTAACACTGTCAAGGGTAACATAGCAGACGCATTGCTCTCTGCAGCCGGTCTAATCAACGTGGCTTCCTGTGACCGACAGACTTTTCTAGTGGTCTCCTGAGGGTTTTAACGACCGACTGTTTTTTTCCTACAGAAAAACCTCTCGGAGGACACCACAGAGATGGATAAAGCATTTTCAATCCAATTTCCCAATAAATCCCCATTTCCCGCTCAACTATAATTAATAGATATTTATTGTTTTCGACATACAGAGCTCTCCATCAGGGATTTTTTTGCAAAGTGTCAAATATAGAATGCTTCTTTACGGGCCAATGGAAAGCTTCGGGACAGATACCGGGCAGAGAAGTTAGCGAACATGAGCTGGCGGTGTTCGTTGGACACACACAGGACGCCTGGTGCAGACCTTAGTGCCAGGAAGGCTCAGAGGAGGGAGACCCCTGAGGCCGAGAGGGACGGACAACTGCTAGAACTGCTTTCTCTCCCTCTCAGAGCCTCCCAGGATACTCCTGCTCCTCTCTGCTTCAGACCTGTCTCCTGAAGTCAAAACATGACTGTTCGGAATTCGTGAATACGCTCGATGATTTTGCTCCCTATTCAAACTACAGGAGACAATGAAAGTGTTTGAAAGAAAATCCAATTCAGTATTCAAAGGATATAAGGGTCAAGAGGGACCTGAATAAGATATTCCTCAGTCCTTCCTGGTGGACATTTAAATTCTACCCCATCACATGCAACAGCTATTTATTCATTTGGATGCTTTATTCTCCAATGCCAAGGCATCATCAAAGACTTTCCATGTGCCATGCAGAAATCCTTTTAAATGTAGTGTCTGTATTTATTCTCAAAAAGCAACCAACAATTAAAAACCTCCACCATTTCACAGGCATGGTATACAAAATGTCAAAAGCATATCCAGAGACTCTTCCAGATTCTCTCCTCCTCTAAGCAAGTAACTTAAAAAAAAAAAAAAGCAATTAAATAAAACCAAATACAGTAGCACAGTGTAGAAACCGTCCCACACAGCGCTGCTCCTCAAGGTTCCGCCCACCATCACTAAGTATTTTTCTCTTGGTACGAATCTGCCATCGTCCCACCCTTGTTGATTTGTACTATTTAGCAGTTAGATTTGGAGACCACTCCTTGTATCTGAACCCTTGGCTCAGCTCTGCCACTTACCAATAATGTGAATTTAGACATAACCCCTCTGTGCCTCAGTTTCCTCCTTCATAATAATGAGGCTATTAATTCTGACTGCCTCATAGATTGTGTCTATGTGCTCTGCTTGAACAATTATGCTGGAGTAATCAACAATGCCAAAATCTTAACCCAGTAAAATTTTATTTCTTATTTCATGTTACACGTTCAACTTGGATCACTAGCTTCTCAATGCATGCTTAGACAATGAATAAAAGAATATGGCAAAAGTCAAGTGGCTTTTAAAGAGTCTGTCCAGAAGTGACTCACATCAGCGTCACTAACATTTCCTTGGTCACGGCACATCACATAGCTATGCCCACTTTCATACAGGCTGGAGAAACACCTGCCATTCATGTCCCTAAAAGGAGAGGAAAACCAGCATTTTAAAAAAGATTTTCTTTATTGTTCGAGAGAGGGGAAAGGAGGGAGAAAGGGAGGGGGAGAAACGCTGCTGTGAGAGAGAAGCTCCGATTGGTTGCCTCTCATCCACGCCCCAACCAGAGACCAAACCCACAACCCGAGCATATGTCCTGACCAGGAATCCAACTGGCGACCTTTCACCTTACAAGATGATGCCCAAACAACAGAGCCGCACCAGCCAGGGCCAGCCTACTCTTTAACAGTCCTGATGGCTGCCAAGGCTTTAGAATGTAAGTGTTACAATTGTTACTGTCATCGTTTTTGTTGCTATTGCTTTTAGCATCAACAACATCCTTATGGAATGTCAGGACTAGAAAGGACTGGAGTTCTACGGTGCCTCATTCACTTACTCACTCAATGTTTACATGGGTAATTAGTCAATATGTATTGAGAGCTGCTGTGTAAAGAATTTGTCTGATCTTTGTCCCAGGGTCCTGGGAGAAAGCTTCTAAACCCTTGAAATTTCCCAAGTGATTGGAAAGTGTTTGTTCTTCATGGTGGGCCCCTGGGACCAGACCTGAGTTTGTGTAATGACGTGACAGACACATGGTGGGGCGGGAGTTAGTTTCAGGACAGGGGGTGCCTGTACTGGAAAGACCAATCGTATGTTAAGATGGCTGGGCTTTGAGCCACATGCTGTCAGCCCAAACTCTGGGGAGGGCAGAGGGCTGGAGATTGAGTTAACCTCGTGGCCAATGTTCAATTAATCATGCCTATGTAATGAAACCCCAATAAAAACTCTCGACACTAAAGCTTGGGTGAGCTTTCCTGGTTGGTAATTCTACACTGATAATGCTGTCCAGGTGACGTGTTCTGATTCTACAGGGAAGGACATACAAGATCCATGTTTGGGACCCTCCTCGATTTCACCCTATGGGTCTTTTCTTCAGGATGGTCCTCATCTGTGTCTTTTATAATAAGGCTGTAATCATAAATATAGCACTTTCTTGGGTTCTGTGAGTCATTTAAATAAATTGTCAATCCTGAGTGACAGCGGGAACCCTCAAATTTATAGTCAGTTGCTCAGAAGCATGGTTGACCAAGGAACCCTCAGAGCTGTTACAGGTGTAGAAGAGCAAGCAGTGTTATTGGGGACTGTGCCCTTAACTGGTGAAGTCTGCATTAACTCCCGGTAGTTAGCATCAGAGTTGCATTGGAAGGGCGTAATGTATACCCAATGCTGGCAATATAGAGGTTAATGAAATAAGCTCAGCTTCCTCTGCCACAGACCCTATAGTCAAGGGAAAGAAATATACATTAAACAAACAAAGATCTAACAGAAATATTATTGTAAATGAACCCTACTACATCTCACAAAAAAGCCTCTATGGGCAAAGGCTCTTGGCACGAAACAAAATTAACCTGGAAAAATGTACTACATTGTTAACCCCTATCCATCCTTAAGTACCTTCCCTATAACAAATATTAAATTCAAAAATGAAGAAAAGGTTTACGTGCCTGTAGTAGCTTCAACATTCATGAAGAAAAAAGCATCCACGCACTGAATACGAGCACCATTATCTCTCTAAAAAAAAAACATAGAGCCAAAGTGGTGCGTCTTACAACATTCAGTTGGCATTTGATTTTTATTCCATCTTATCTTGCAAAAAATTGTTCAGAAAACAAGTGTGTGAGAGAGAGAGAGAGAATGTGCATGTAATAAGAGTTTAAGCCCTGGCCTGGTGGCTCAGTCGGTTAGAGCATCGTCCTCTACACTAAAAGGTGGCAGGTTCAATCCCCAGTCGGGCACGTGTGGGAGGCAACCAATCAATGTTTCTCACTCACATCGATATTTCTCTCTTTCTCTCTCTCCTTCTCCCCCTTCCTCTCTCCCTAAAATCAATGAACAAATCCTTAAGTGAGTAATAGAAAAGAGTTTAAGATCACAACATATATGTGTTTTATATATCTTTGACCCTAAGATATTATTTTTATACACAGGGCAGGGAAATAGTCGGTTTACAGCTGTGAGTACACAAAACGCAGAATTTATTCTTGCACTGTTTTTATTAATTATCGTATTATTTCCTATATGAACAACTGTAAACCACTTTTGCCATACCCTGTATACACACACACAAATATATAATAGATATGAGTTATTCTGTGCCATTAAATATTTTTCAAAAGCATCATTTTTGATAGAGAAAACAAATCCCATCCTACAATAAGTAATAATTTCTTGAGCTATTCCTATTATTGGAGAGGTTACTTTCAGTTCTTTCACAGTCATAAATAATGTAGCAATAGACATCCCTGAACATAAATCTTTGTCCACACCTTTGATTATTTTCTTAGGATGAAATGCTAGAGAATAAATAATTGGGTCAAGGGAAGAAATATTTGTTAAGCCTTTGGTACTCAGGGTCAAAATGCTCTCCAGAAAGCTTGTATTAATTTTTCCTCCCGCAAGGAGCAAAAGCATTACTCTCTTACTGACACAAGGAAATTTGGCCTACAAACAATGTAACATTGAAACATTAGAGCAGTGCTCCTCACTCTGGGCAATCTCGCCCCCAGGAGACACTTGGTTGTCACAACTAGTGGGACGCTACTGATGTCTAGTCAACAGAGGACAGGGATGCTGCTGAACATCCCGCAATGCACCAGGCATCTGCCATAACTAAGAGTTATCCATCCCCAAATGCCAACAGTATCAAAGTTGAAGACTCCCGCACTGGAGGTATGCCTTTCAAACCGGGACCAAAGCAGGATGCTCGCCGTCCCCAATATCACGCTCATTCTCCTGGAAGTGCTAGTCCAGGTACTAAGGATAAAATATAAATAAGATATAAAATTGATGGCAAGAAGGAGACAAAATTATTAATATTTCAGAACCCATAATTACACATTTTAAAACAGAATCAACTAGAAAAAATAATAGCATGAGTATAAACTATTACCCTGCTCTTTCTGCTTCTCAGTGAAGAGCTGACTGGCTGCCAGGTAAACCTGACTATATATCACTCACACACATTACACATTTACTGAGTCAAATATTAAGTCCCGGCATTGTTCTAAGCACTAAAGGTACAAAGATGAATCAGAAATAACATCTCTTAGCTCTTAAAGTTTACCTGTTAGTATGAGAAGATCCCCCAAAAGCACGTAACCGAGTAAGTCTATACTATACTTGCTGGTGACCAATTCTGTTGGGGAAAAAATGATCAAGCAAGGTGCTAAAGAAATTATCTTAGAGGCTCAAAAGGGCAAGGTTTTATAGGTGTGTGTCCTGTAAGATTTGGGATTTTACTCCGGAGAAATCTGGAAGCCTTGGGAGAATTTTGTACAGTGATATGTTTTTATACATGGCGGGGCAAATGTAAGTCATAGTTGTGCATCTAGAAAATACTACATGATTAATAGATCATAATGCAAGAATACACTCTGTGCTGCGTGTACTCACAGCTGTAAACCTCCTTCTGTTCCGCGACACCCCCCTCCCCGCCCCCGTACTTGTTTACAAAGGACAGCATGACTATCAGGGGAAGGGATAGCAGCAGGTCACAGAAAACCAAAGAGTAAGCAGGAACGAATCTAGGTAGAAATCTGTAGGTGATTGTAAGGACTTTGGATTTTACTCTGAGGAAGATGGAACAGCCAGAGAGTTCGGAACATGATCAGACTCAGATTTTAAAAGGAGCACTCTGGGTATCGTGTGGAGAGCACACTGTGTGGGTAAAGGCAGAAACAGCGAGGAAAAAATATGCTCACAGGAAAATTCTAGCTCCTTCTCCCTCCGCATTAGTCCAGCTCATTCTCCGATAGACGAGGAAAGAAGCATCATTGTTTTCATTTTTCTTGGCAAGCAAATATTAGTGTAAAAAAAAAAGCTTTTTAAAAACTCAGTTGGAAAATTTCCTGTTTGTTTCAACCTGGAAGTTTCTTGTGCTCAGGAGAGGACAGAGTTGCTTGAGCCTGGGACTTGAGGGGAGAGTCCAATCTCACCTTCAGAGGCGGCTGTCGGATTCTAAAGTTTCCCCTAACCGTCATTCTTGAGGACGATTTGTTCGCCTTGCTGACCAAAGGGATCTGTGCCTATGGCTTTTCAAAAAAGCAAAAGCTTGGAAGGGCTCCCAGCTATCGCTGCTTCCTTTTTCACAAATCCTTTTCAGCAGCATCAAGCGATGTTCGTCATGTCTGAGCTTGATAGGTCACCCGGAAAAAAGAAACTATATTCTTCTCTAGACAGACATCTTGACATGATTCAAAAGCCTTAGGTTCCCGAAATAAGGAAGGAAACCAAAGCACAAAAACCTTCATCAGTTCTGATTCAGAGAAGAAGGGGAACCCATGACCAAGCTGAGAATAGCATTCCTTAATGATTCCTTTCAAGGACTTAAAATTTTCTTTGGTTTGACAGCCAACTTTGAGGTATGAAGACCAAGTTTAGCCTCTTACTACATTACGCATTTTTATTTAGTGCTTATCATCTTTATGAGGGCTCTACTGGGTTAGTAGTGAGTGGCAATGGAGTTTTAGAGACAGATAAATAGTTATAACAACTTGGGAACAAAGTGCAGTGGGACTAGCCACAGGAACGCAGAGCAGATGAAAGAAAGACCTGACTCTTAAACTACACACCAGTACAAAGCAAGTACTGGGGGAAGTGCTCTAAGTTCAAGGATAAGCCCCAGACTTGAATGGAGATAGTGAGTCTGCGATGCAGAGCTGGGATGCAATAGGATCCCAAGTAGACACCCAGTCTTCGGTACCAGTCAACATGGAAAGTGGATGGAAATGCTGGGTCTTAAAAAATATATGTCATCCAAGTTTCACCTCTGAAGGTCACAGACCCTAGGTCTGGTTGTCAACAGTGCATCTCAAAAGCAGCTATGACTGAGACTCTGAACTGTACAGTACAGCTCTTTCTAAAACGTATTTCCGATATTCTGTAGTTTCTCAACGGCTTTCCATTCAACTAAAGAATGTTTGCATGGATGGATGGATGGATGGATAGATAATCTAGATAAATGCCTTAATTTTAAACAACCAGATGGAAGTGCAGACACTACAGGAATGCCTTCTTAACTGGCTTCTCTCTAAGCCTATAGAGGGGATCACCAGTGTACTTGATTTTGACTTACTGAGAAAGGCCAAGGGAATTGATTCTGGGTCTGGTCTTAATGCTCCATTCAGTATGACCCCATTAAACAAAAACAACCTTTCACTGGATTCAGGGACTTCTTTTCCTCTTATTATAGTATGGTACTATTTTCTTTCAATGTTTTCAGAATCATTAATGGGGATTTACACAAGACTATAACTTCAAAAAGTGTGGTGGTAATCACTTGCTAGTTCCTGCTCTTGAATTTTCTCCACATTTTTACTTATCTCTGATGCTGTGCCCTGAAAAAGCCTCTAGCTTCCTGACTAATTGTCTTTGCCACTGTGACTGACCCTACCTGACAAGACCTTTTCACCACATTCTCCTTTTGAAACCTTAACTGTTCCCTAAAGCTGTGTTCCTCCAACACACCCTGCACTTCTGCGAGGCCTTTCAGGTGCATTTAGACCTTCCCTTGAACTGCAGTTGGCCTTTCCCTTAGGATCTGATCTTTAAAAGCTGCTTAGTCTTCACTATCTACTAGGAAGTATTTGACCTAAGACTCAACTTCATTATCTATGAAATAGGAGTGCCACTTGCATTTCCTGTCTCACAAAACTATGCTGAAATTAGTGATGCAAATTGCAAGGTGCTTTGCAGTTAAGATGAGTGCTATCACAGGAACCCCTGTATCTTACAACTATGGCCAGATAAGGACTTTTACATGTCCTAAACTCTGAAAAGATTATAATGTTCTCCTAGTGTTAAAAATATATGTAAAATATCAGTAACAGTTAAGCAGAATGTAAGTTGTAAATTTGAATAAAATTGAAGCATGACTATTTCACTGCTTGATCTTCTTGAAAAATAAAATTCCATTCTTTCATTGCCTTTTTCATTTGTTTGATATCTTGGCTTTGCTGCTTTCCTAAGGGTCATGATCACTCAGTGCTGCATTTTTATCCCAGCTACCAGTCAGGGGGTTCTTGAAGCCTCTGTCATAGCTTGCTCATAGCCAGTACTCAATAAATATTTCCTAAATTAAATTTCCCCGCTTAACACTCTGCAGAAATTTGTCTTCTATGTTAGTTGGAAAGCTCCACAAACAGCAAGAAGCATAAATGGTTTGAGCAGTCAAACCTCAATCACGCAGCAGGAAGTTATTAAAAGCAAAATATATGGATAATTTAGAGCTTGAAACAATGGGAAATATAAAATGAATTGAAGGGGCCATACCCTCAAACAGTGTTTGAGAAGGTGGGGGAGGGGAGAGATGGGAAAAGAGCCAGGGAACAGGAACTGAAACATAAGTGAGGAAGGATGGGAGGGAATATAAAGAAGTTCTTAACCAAACGTTGGAAATAACAAATTACAGGGAATCATAGCTTGAATTACAGTCGAAAGGACCTTAGATGACGTTTCACCTAACCCCCACCCAAAGTTAAGCTCTTATCCATACACAATAAAAGAGCAGAGTGTGAGGACATGATGTTTAATGTTCTTAATTATGGTGCTTCAAGCATTTTTCAGGTGTCCGGCCTCTGTCCAAGCTGATGCTGGTTCCTGGATAGAAGGTCTCCTTGTGACTCAGGACTTTTTGTAGTTCTGTTCTAGACATCCAAAGCATTTGGCTTTCCATGGGGACATGCATGAATATTCTCAGTGCCTTAATTTCTCCCTCATTTCTTTGCCTCACTTTCTTTCCATTTCCTTTTGCCTCTGGTCCTCTGTCATCAGCATTTTATATGCCCAACATGGTCTTTTATATCATTTTTTTTTCTTTCTGCTGTCCAAGCTTCTAGCAAAATGCATTCTCCTGGGGAGGTTACATACTCCAGAGCTCATACTCAGCAATTATGAGCTTCCCAGAGCCACTGTAAAAGGCATAATAAATGCATTTGTTTTGAAAGAATAAAATAAAATGAGAATCAACTTCCAACCAAAACATTAAATTAGAAAAGAGTTTGTTACACTTCCTATAGCTTTTCATCTATATGTTCTCTTTGATATTCTATCTGGGACAGAAATTAGTGTGTGCAGGGGTCATAGACTGGCCTTTGCCATCAGAAAGACTCCTGGCTCACTGGCTGTGGGCTTGGGATAGCTCCTTCACCTCCTTAAACTTTAGCTTCCTCATCTGTCAAATGAGAGGAACAATGACATGACACAGGAACACACTTAGCCTGGTGCCCTCCCATTTTCAACTTTCCCTTCCCCTACTGGTGTTTTCCTTCACGTCCCAAATTATCTACTTGCACTTGAATTCTTTCCTCAAGATCTGCTTCTGGTATGGACAAGGCAGGCATTAACAAGACCCTTGGAATAACCTTGTTTGTCCAGACAGCGGTCCCTGGCATGTTCTTCCCTGGTTTTTTAGTGTGGGCAAGTAGACACTGAGGAGTCCAGCTCCAGGCCAAAATCCTATGTGTGATTTTTCAGGTCTGACCACAGGCAATTAAAAAGGCTTTACCTGGCAGGCCTGGAGGGGTAGGTGGTGGGTGGACCATTCTCCCCACTTGCTACAGGCATCATATTGCATTGCTACTTGCTACTGTGCACATCTTGCATTTCTCACCCATGTACCTGCATATGGAAACCTTCCTATTGGGAAGCCCTTGACCAAGGCCCTTCTCAGGCACCTTTGCCATGATCACCTTATCTAGTGAGTCTTGAAGATACTTTTCTGACTCAACACACAATATTTTTCTCCTCCTAATCCTTCCCTCTCTTCTCCACCCACCTCCCAGCCCCCAGCAGAAGATTTTAATTAGTGTCCTCCCATAGTGTGGTGGTCCCCAAATCTGTGATAATTCACCAACTAACCAGGTAACATTGTTCCAAAAAATGAAACAAGGGAGATCTGGTGCTTTTTTTCTGTTTAGTCTCTTATTTATACTGCCAGAGTAAGTGATTAAAGGCTAGACTGCAACTTTCATTTCGGCTTATTTTAATTAATTACTTCAACACTGGAAAGCTCAGCTTTGTAGGTCAATACTTCACAGAGATCATAAACCTGCAAAAGGGTTGCAATGGAGCTTCATGTGGCCTGACAAATGCAGGCTTCCTTTTATTTAGATCTGCTCCCAAATGTCAAATTGCATGAGGTTTAGGTCTTCCGGAAAGAAAAAGAAATAGAATCCAACAACTGCTTCTAGGGATTTTAAATTAAGGAAGACTGTGGGGATAGGGATGGGTTAGGGTGGTCTTGGCCACCCTACCCCAAAGCAGAACTGGAGAGGAGAGAAGGGAGAGACTAGCTGTCTGGGCTCCTGATCCAAATTCAAACAAACAAGCGTCAGAGGAGGCTTGGAAGATGGCTGAATCTGAAACAGCACAGAGCCAACACCATAGGTCCCTCACAGCCCAGCTGGTCAACATGGTGGCACACTGTGGAGAGCTATGACTGAGCATGCAAGAACTGAGAAGTCTAAAACCCTGAGCCCAAGGAAACAATACTGTCTCTGGGCAGTTTTGCTAACTATGTATCACATTGTGCAGGATGAGCTATGGGGCTGACGCAACTTTGCAGTTCTGGATGAGTGTGTTTGTGTGCGTGCCCAAGAGTAGGCACATGCCTGTAAATGTGTGTATCTGAGTCCTCTGTCCATTTTTGTAACCAAACTCTGCATGACAGAGCATGCTTGATGATCCCAAAGGCAGTGTGTTCCCCTCTGTACACTGCTTTCCAGGAAAAGCAGCATCTCTACTGAGCTGTAGGGTATAGATAGGTTTGGCCCTCTCTACAAGGTCAAAGATGCTAAGCTATTTTTTCTTTACTATATTATTAATTTAGCTTGTTTTCATAGCACAAAATCATGTATCTTCATCATATAGATTCAATGAAAATGAGAAAAATAAAAGTCACTGATAATCTTACTATGTATAGATAATCACTAGTACCATTTTTGTGAAATTATTTCAGTATCTTCTCTTCTCATAAAATTAGGATCACAGAATATATATATTCATGGTATTACTAGATATACATATATGGTATTGTCATTTACTATTGGTCAGAGTCACAACAGCAGCAGAAATTATCCTTATATAAAGGTAAATTAAGGAGAGTTTAATAAAGGGCATTTTGCACAGGTAGGGACAAAGTTTCAGGAAACCAGGAACGATACTACTGGGCCCCAGGGCTAATGGCAACAAGAAGGTGTCACCCCTGAGCCTGAGGGGTTGGATGGGGTCAGATAACCAGAAGACTGAGAAGGCTGATTGGAGAGAGGCCCTGAGATTCTCAGTCCAGAAACAGAGCCATCCCGTGGCAACCACACAGGGAGACAAAGAAACTACGTCCCCAACTGCCCTTTCCTCCTTCCCTTCAGTCTCCTGCCATGCTCTCCAGTAACTCAACCCAACTTGAACCCAGAGGACAAAGGAGCCAGGGATATGGGCCAGAGACTGGCAAATCTCTTTGCAGAGATTCCTGCAAAGAGCCAGGTAACAAAGAGTTCAGGCCTTGTGGGCCCTCTTGGTCTCTGTCACAAATATTGGTACCTACAGGTGCAGCATAAAAACAGCCACAGACAGTATTTAAACAAATGGAGGTTAGCAGATTTAACTTGCAGGCTGTAATGTGCCAACCCCTGGTGTAGACCATATGGGTCAGCCTCCCAGGCCACAGAGCAAGGTAGAAAACAGGGAGAATAGATCTAGAGGGGCGAAGGAAAGACACCTAGACACTTGCTTTTTTGGTTTAATGTATAGTAAATACTTTACCATGTTTAAATCTTTACTTTGTTAACTTTGTGCTGCAACAACTTTATTGGAAACAGGCAGAGTAGGCAAATACAGTACAGCAAATGTAGAAGTAAGGAATTATTATATATACAAGGTCTGGAAATAGTCCAGCCATTGTTAATATATGAGAGCAATTTGCATGACATTAGTGTAACCTGGCAGCCAAAGAGAGTGGACTGGAATGTGCATGGGTAAAAAAGTGACAACTTCACTGTACTAGTAGCGGGGACAGTAGACACTATTGAGTGAGCATGTGTACTGTGTGGCTGTCACATTCAAAATGACTGAGAGAGCAGAGCAATGAATCTACATCGAATTTTGCATTAAGCTTGAACATTCCTCCACAGAAACTATTTGGATGATTCAGAAGCCTGCAGCTGTGGGCACCTGGTGATTGGCACCTTCATCATGACAATGCACCTGTTCACGCATCGCAGATCATGTAGAGATTTTGGTGAAACATCAAAAACTCACCCAGCTGACTCAGACACCCAACAGCCCTGATTTGATGCCCTGAGACTTCTGGCTTTTCTCAAAACTGAAATCGCCTTTGAAAGGGAAGAGATTTCAGACCATCGATGAGATTCAGGAAAATACGACAAAGAAGTAGATGGTGATTCCAACAAAGGATTTTGCAGTGTTTTGAACATTGGAAGAGATGCTGGGAGAACTGTGTGAGGTCCCAAGATGCCTACTTTGAAGGGGACTAAGGCATCATTGGCCTATGTGCAAGGTTTCTTGTCTCTTGTATCTTCTTCGATAAATGCCTGTAGTTTTCATAGCACCTGGCTGGATACTTTCTGGACAGATCTCATATAATTAGGGACTGACTTCATTGATCCTGTTCTCTTAACCTATTTTACTTATTTTTTGTAACTCGCAATGTTACAAAAAGGTTTTAAGGGGGCTATATATGCAACATGAATTAAAATTAAATTTGAAATAAATGAATAAACCTGTAGGAAATTATCCTATATAAATCAGTATTTATATACACAGGACTTTATATATTCAATGAGTCAAATTAAACTAAAAATGAATGAATCTATAAGAATTTACCCTATAGATAGAAGCATGTATGTGCACAGAGGCATATACAAAGGACATTTATTTCAGCATTGTTCTTAACGGCAAAAAAAAATTTTACAGTTAACACAATATTGAATGAATGAATGAATACATTTGAAATCATTAGAGCAAAGCCTTCCAAGCAAGGATTTCTCTATTGGGTGAATATGAAATGCTTTGCTTTTCGTCTTGTAACAGAGCAATGCTCTTAGGGAAAAAGAGAACTAACATTTATACAGCAGCCATAATGTGCCACACGGTTTGGGTGCTTTGTGAATGTTATCTCATTTAACTCTCACAACCGTCCTGAGAGGTCAGTGATAGTTCCATCGTTACGAAAACAAGAAAACTGGCCCAGAGCATTTCAGCCATCATTTAGGAGCACAGAAGAACTAAATAGCAGCACTGGAATTGGAATCCAGGTTTGCATGTCACTCCATCACAGTAAGCATGAAACCCCTCAAACTAAAAAAGAGAGCAAGTAATATTTTTAAACTATTTAAAGTATGCTTAATTTTGTATGCTCCTGGAGAACCTGTCTTTCTTCTGCTTTTGTAAGTTTCAGGTCTGTAACATTTCCTTCCGTTGCATCTGTTTTTTGCATGAATGATGGGCCTCCCATGGTCCACGTCCTCTGTTCTCATCAGAAACCTCAGCTGAAATGTCAGCAGTTTAACCTGCTTGTGAAAGAGACCTCTAGCCTTACCCATTGGGAGGATGGAACTGCTTGCTGGCTTAGTTCTTTCAATCTGCTTTCTTTCATATTGTTTTTCTGGCCCACACACTTGTTTTTTGCATGTACTCCTCTAGAGTTTGTTTTTCGGGGCCCCCCGGAGTATCTGATACCAAGTCAAGGAGTGAACAGTTTTCTAACGCATACAATTTTCTAACAAATCTTGTCTGTCTTTACTTCCCTGAGCTGTTCAATCCCACTCAGGAGGCATGACCTCATCAGATCAATAGCCAACGCAGGACTGACCTCGTTTATTTTTATGTTGCTGGCTCCCTTGGTGTAGATCTTATTTGCCCTGTGTTTTCCCTTGAGAGGATCCTAATTCCATAAATTTTTCTGGCATGTTCCCTTGGGGCACAGGCAATTCCCGCTTCCCCATCTATGATAACTATACCACCTGCCAATTCATGACTCAATGCCTTGAGAATTTTATCCTGGCTTCTCAGGCCTCCTAATCTGTCCAAATGTTATACAAGGCTGTCTCGGTCCTTGAGGG
The DNA here is from genome assembly GCA_004026765.1 of Micronycteris hirsuta. NCBI lineage: Eukaryota > Metazoa > Chordata > Mammalia > Chiroptera > Phyllostomidae > Micronycteris > Micronycteris hirsuta. Next base: position 8,882 of record PVJI01004393.1, on the reverse strand, counting down.
GTATTCGTCCAGTTGTTCTTATTAGGGAATATCTAGCTGCAGTTCATATAAATATCCCTCAGTCATTTCTTAATTCAGGAACCCCAGGGGGATTATGCACATCTCCTCCCTGAGATCAATTACCTCTTCTAATCTTAGAGCAGTTTTATTAAGGAGTAGGTAGTGGGACACGCGTCTCCTTTCCACTCTTAGATATGTCTAATCTGGTCTCCAAGATTTCATTTCCCATTTCACATCTGCCTAGATTATGTGCTAAGATCTCAATCATTCTGCGAAAGAAATTTCTTCCTTTTCCTCCTCAACCAGCTGTCTTCCTTTTTTCTTCCTTTGATGCTCTTCCCTGCTCCTATTTCAATAGTAAGATCAATGCATGATTTAAAAAATTTCCTTCATTTCCTGAGCAAACTTGATCCCTAAAACAAAGTGTTATGGACATAGACCTTCTTTCCTTTGGATATACAATATTTTAGTTATTTCTCTTATTCACCTGAAAGAAGATGACTCACTCCTATTCAGTATGTCCCCGATTTAAGTGTATGGTATGATTCTACAGCCTGGCTTGCTAATGAGATTCAGTTGCATGTAATTAACAAAACAGAGCCTCCCACATAAGTTCCTATCTCTGACCATGACCCTGAGATTTAAAAGAAAACAGAAAGAAGTAGATCATTTCAGGCCAACTCAGACACTTATTAGTCAGTCACCTGCGACCGTCCCCCTCTTTTCTTGGTTGATACTTCTAAGTATCTCCTGGGCCCACAATTCTCTTCAGCCAAGTACAATTCTCTGGCAAAGGTTGCTCAAATAAACCATTAACTGCAACATTGGTGAATGGGGAAGGGGATGAGTATGAACACATCAGCTGATACATGGTGTTGGCTGATTTGCTTCCTGGAGAGAGCCCTCTTCTCGCTGTGCCCTCATATGGGAGAGGAAGAGAGAGAGAGAGGGAGAGAGAGCGGTCTGATGTAACTTCTTACAAGGACCCTATCTAGAGGATCCCACCTTCATTACCTCATCTAACCAAATGACCTCCCAAACGCCTCAACTCCTACAGCATCACACTGAGGTCCAGGGTTTCAAAATATGAACTTTGGGGAATACATTCAGTCCACAACATTTAGGAAGAAATTAGAAAGGAAAGAGTTGGCACCGATGACTGTCTGCTTTTGCCTTGTAGGATACAACTGTGTCACAAGGTCACACCTGGCTGCAAGAAAGGCTGAGAATTGAGATTTTTGGCTTTTATAGCTTCAACAATAGAGTAATGCGGGAGACAATGAAGTTGAAAATGGAGGCTGGGCCAGTTCCCTGCAGGATCTGCTACAGAGCCTTTGTTTGTTAGCATTATTTTCTGAAGAGTTATTTAATGATTAATAAGGATAAACAGTGTGCTGATTTCCTTAGAAAGGAACAAGATAAGCTAGTGGGCTCTGGGGAGCTTGCTGTGTAGTGCGGGAAGCAGACCAGTAAGTCAACGTCTATTCAATGCGAGCAAGGCTACGGGGAAAAGATAGTTTTCCACAGTGTCTCATATAACAGCAGACACAGAGGACAGACTTGGACAGTTGGCCTGCGAGAAGGGGGTCGGTTTGAGACATATTAGAACAATATTCTTGGTGTCTAATGTGACTGTAGGGGAAAAACGGGCAGGAATTGAAGATGATCTCTCACTCTGAAGATTTGGAAAATGGGTGGATGATTAGATAACAAATATACTTTGTGGCACAGAGAGTCTAAAGTGCTTCTGTGGGACGTTTTAGAGGAGCTGTTCAGTGTGCAATTGGAAAAATAATGGTTGACGTTAATTCGGACCTCACTTTGGGTCAATACTATGCTCCAAGCTCTTCATATTGAGTCTCTTAGCTCTCACAACACAGCTTGTCCCCTTGATTCCAGGGTTGGCACTTAAGGAAGGCAAGACCTTGTTCCTTCACATGGTGGCAGGGAACACAAAGAACAGCCTTTGAAGTTTATTCTGGGTTGACCCAGGAGCTATAAACTGGTTAGTTCATTTGGTTCATTACGTTCGTATAGCCCAGGCTCTGACCTGATCTTATGTGTCTTTTTAATTTTTTTTGCATTTTTTCTGGAACCATATACTCCACCCAATTCCTAATCAACCATTGCACATATAACCATATTCTGTAAATCTAAGGGAACTGGGTATTTAATAACCATCACCACTTGAAGAACAATTCAGAAAACCATCAGTCTCTAAGTCTTTACGTAAGAAATGCAATTCACATTTATTGTGCCCCTATTGAGTATCAGACATGTAGCAAGCACCAAACAAGGCACTTACTTCGTGAACATAGGCTTGTTATATCTCATACCAATATTATGTTACCATCAGCTCCATTTTACACTTTAATGTCATTTGTAATTATAAACATGAACACATGGCCATTGTAGTAAAGCTAGGACAACATCACTTCCGCCGCCTTCTTTTAGTTAAAGCCAAGATTCAAAGGGAAGGGACTACACAGGGTTACTTTGGAGATGAGGTACACAGGAAGCCATAAAGTTATAAACTACCACACCCTGTCTCTGTGACGCTCAGTTCAGATTCTCTGGAGAATCAAATTGGCCCAGATCCTGGGCCTCCTGGGCCTGAGGTCCATCCCAGGCCAATCAGTTGTGGTCAGAGAGGGGAAGGGTCCTATGACACAGATACGAACTAAAAGCCATTTTTTCACCTGGAACTATGTAGTAGAGAGAGGAACAGTTCTTAGAAATGAGGGTATGGACAGAGAGGATACCACAAATTGATTGATTACGTTAACACCCATGAAACAGGTAATTAAGTGTTAAACTCTGGGATGCTGACTGTGAATACAAAAGAGTCCAAGAAAGAAGGTGATCGATCTTATTTGAAATATTCAAGGAAATTTCACTTTGCTGCTGTTCTTGATGTGTCTCCTAGTGTGTAACCTGGAATTACGAGTGGAACTTAGCTAGGACAAGAGAAGAAAGACATTGGCAAGAGGGAAAGGAGCAGTGGCCACAGAGAATAAGAGGCCGAGCTGTGAAGCGCCCTGATGAGCAAGTAGCTAATATGACTCCTGACAATTTGTGATACATGCAGTACCGTCTCCTCCTGGAAGTCTCATTGCATTAAAGGGTAGGTTTTAAGAAGGTAAGAACTTTGATTTCTGGAGTGTTAAGTCCTCAGGTTTTGTTCTGAACGTTGCCCCGGTATTGTAATAGTTATCTATTGCTGCCATAACAATTTACCACAAATGTAGTGGCTTAAAACCACCCAAATGTATTGTCTCACAGTTCTGTAGACCAGAGGTCTGCATGGGCTCAGCTAGTTCCTCTGCTCTGGGTCTCACAAAGCCAAAACCAAGACATTAGCCAGCCTGGGGTTTTATTTGGAGCCTCTCAGGAAAACTCTTCTTTCAAACTTATTCAGGTGTTGGCTGAATTCAGTTCTTCGTAGCTGTAAGGTTGAGGTTTCCACGTCCTTGCTGGCTGTCATCTGGGAGCCTCTACCGCATTCTCTGTCACATTTCCCCGTCTACCTTCAAACCAGCAACGGCACGTTGAGTCTTTCTTGCACTTCAAACTCGCTAATTTTTTGGCTGCCTCTCTTCTGCCTCCAGCCAAAGAAAGTGCTCTACTTTTCAGGGCTCGTGTGATTTGATTGGGCCCATCCAGACAATCCAGGACAAACTCCCTGTTTAAAATCCATAGCCGTAATCACATCTGCAAAGTCCCTTTGCCATGTAACATAGTCACAGGTTCCAGAGATTACGTGTGGATATCTTCGGGGCTCAATCTGCTTACTGTAGTTCTCCTAAGTCTCCTATGTTTCCATACAAATTTTAGAATTGACCTAGTCAATTTTCACAGGAAGTTTCAAATGTATAGTTAATCTATGTAGCTTGATGTGTTTGGAACTGATGTAATTTTGATAAGAGAGGCATAAAATTTACAGACTAACTTGGTGACTATTGACCTCTTAACAATTATTTCAGTATTAACAAATATTAACTTGAAATACTTAACAAGTATTTCAGTCCTTGATCATAGTATATCTTTCCACTTATTTAGGTCTTTTTTCCTTTCTCTCTGCTGTGTTTGTAACAATCTTCTATGTCTTTGGTTAGATTTACTAACGAGCATTTGATGCTTTTGGTGCTTTTGTAAATGGCACTTTTCATTTTCTAAAATATTGGTGGTAGGCACCTTGTGTCTCCAACTCTTAGCACAGTACCTGGCAAATACTAAGGACTCAATAAGTATTTGTTAAATGAGTAAATTAATGAATGGCACTTTATCTGGACTCTTTTTGTGGACCTTGATATTTGGCATTTTACAATGGTTTCTGTACAAATCTTGGTGACTGACTGGGAGCACTCTTTACCAGTTTTTAGCACCACGTTTGACACATGGCAGAGCCTATTAAAGTATCCATATTTACCATAAATTAGTGACACGGAATATCTACACTTATCATGAAGAATCCTCTCAAACTCCCTGCTCCCTTGTTCTCACTGAAAGTTCAATTTCACAAGATATTAATGGAGGATTCCAAAAAACAAATGGGGTCCACATATTCTTCTAGTATCTGGAGTCTAGACTCCAGACCCCCTAAATACGGTCACTGGATTAAGTCAGAAAGCTGTATGCCCAGTGCACAAGCTTTGTACTCCTTAGAGAACTTATTTTTCTGAATTACTTTTGGCATTTGATCATTGACCTATGTTTAAGAACATAATAGAAAACAGTGCTATAAAATTCAGTCTGTGCAAATGAGATAATGTTAAAAACAGAGTTCTCTACATCTGAAGGTACCTCTTCAGTGAAAACCAGCAGGAAAAATACTCTCCATCCCCAGAACTTTCAATAACTTTTCATTTCATCAGCAACCCTAACTTCAGTATCTGATCAAATTTCCCACTTTGCCTTGGCTACTAGGAAGATCAGTTCTAGTGGCCAAAGTTCTGGCAAACCATATAGGATATGATGTGTATTTTGGGTTTAAATATTAACCTTATCCTTAGAAGACAAATAGAAAGTGAAAAACAACTCTACTGGTGTGCAAACTCCAGAGGGCAGATGTTATGTTTGGTTCATTCATGCCTGTATATACAGTATCTCTATATTGGATAGTAAGTGCTACAGAACACAACATGGTACCCTGAAAATAATGTACAATGCAGGATGCAATAATAGAGAAAGGGAAGAGGGAGGGAGGAAAAAAGACTACAGTGTCTGTGAAATCAATTGATCAATTAATTATAAGAAATTTAATGTGATTTTTCACTAATGTTGATTTTTAACATATAGAATTGATTTTGTTAAAATAATTGGGACATCCATTGGCAGAGTAAGGCAGAATTTTTTGTACTGAGGTGGGAAGAGACAACACTGTGAATACAAATGTGTACTATATAATCACATTTTTTGTTTTTGAAAAACGTCTGTATAAATATTTGCCTATTTTTTCCCCTAAAGACATACTCATAGGTGCAAAGAGAAAACTAGGTGCTCTGAGCGCTGTTCTACTTTTTACATATATTATTGTGACTCTGACTTGGGACACCTTCTCTCAAGGGTGACAATGGCACAGTGAAATCTGGCATGAAATTGATTTTTTCCTGTGTTGCCAATGGTAGTTTATGTTGGTAAATATGGGTTGTCAATTTAGCATTGCTCTCTGAAACCATAATGATGCTCATAACCTTTGATCAATTATTCCACACGTGGACGTTTATCTTAAGGAAATCGGTCCAATGAAGAACAAAGGTCCATGCTCAAAGATAATTATCATTTTAACAATTCAAACCAAGTGGGAGTACAATATTGAAATATCTTTCTCTTCTTAACTTTCCTCTCAGTTGGATATTTGAAGCAGATTCTATAGCCTTTTAATCACTTTAAAGTATTAAAAATAAATAATAGTCTTATTTGGGATATTAAAATGTTTAATAAAATCTAAATCAGAACTTCAATCTCATTTAACTTAAAGTTCTTGGTCTGATCTGATCCTTCACTGCAGGCTCTGAAACCTGCAATGAAGATTGGGAAGTAGTGGAGAGCAGGGGATAAAGAAATAGCTTTTTTTTTTTTGCCCTGGCTGGTGTAGCTCAGTGGATTGAGCGCGGGCTGGGAACCAGAGGGTCCCGGTTCGATTCCCAGTCAGGGCACATGCCTGGGTTGCGGGCCAGGTCCCCAGTGAGGGCCATGTGAGAGGCAACCACACATGGATGTTTCTCTCCCTCTCTGTCTCCCTCCCTTCCCCTCTCTCTAAAAATAAAAAAAATAAAAAAAAATAAGAAATAGCTTTTTCTACTTTTTGCTTTACTGTCTCCCCCGCTTCCCTGATCAGGATGGGGGCAGGAGAAGAGCAGAGAGGCAAAGCGGGTGAATAGTCTTACCTGACTGAAGCAAACGTAGAGTCAGAGCTCTCTGTGTGTCGCAGATACCTGAATACGAGTAGCCCTTTCTCTGTAGTCCTTTTTTTGGAGGGAACACCTCCCTTGGCGGCCTCCCTATATTGTTCCAGCTAAGAACAGACTCTTGCTTTGGGGTTACTACTGGGGCATAGACAGACCATTAGGACAGGATCTTTCAAATGCCACACAAGGCCTGTCACCTTTCAAAGACCACCATCGTCCCACCCACAGCTGAAAGCACTCTGCATGCTCTGACTTAGGGGAGCGATAAGTAGCCTGTCACCCCCAGACATTCCTAGGTGTCAACCAGCCACCAGCCTCTGTGTTCTCCAACACAGCACATGCCGCCGGGAGTTCTACTGAGGACCCCCTCACTTCGCTTAAGTTGGGGGGTGTGAATGGGGAGAAACCAGAGCACTCTTTCAGCTCTCTCCAGAGAGAATCTCACTAGTAAACCCTCTGCCTTCCAATACATATGGAATAGAGGGGAGCCATAGGCTACATGGGGCAGAGTTAGTTCTTTGGATCTCCCTTTAAGAAGGATAATGCAGGTGATCCAGCAACTCTCTTTAGATGCAAAAAGGCATTCTGTGACACCACTTTATTCACTTACTTACTACTTTTTAAAACCAATAACATTTATTTCAGTAAACTTCAAATAATTTTTCCAATGCCCTCAGTACTATAATGGAAAACCTAGTTCTTCACAGAGAAAAACAGCCTTTAAAGTTTTAAATGTGTGTAGTAGCTCATGCAAAATGCCTATTATAGCTCATGTTATGGTAGACTGGTTAATCAAATCAAAATACAAACCTCCTACTACCTAAAGAGTACAATAGAATGGAAATAATTCATTCATAAGATTCTAATTTATAAAACAACTTCACTACTTATAAAATACTACCCTAAGAATTATAATTCTATCAAGCTTCAATTTGAACAAATGTGCAATCACTTAAACAACAGCTGTTACATTTAAAAAGAATTCAAAATGTCTTTAGCAGAGTGACAGAAACATTATTAACATGATGGCCCTGGTTCAGACCCTCAGAAGGAGGCTCTCTGAAGGCTGACTCAGCCCTAGGAAACTCATGCCTTGCCAGTCGCTCTTGGGCAAGAGCCACAAAGCAACCCCCTTGGTGGGTTGATATTCCTCAGCACTAATGGTGAATGCAGGGCCAGGAAAATCGTTTGTAGGATGTGATCTCAGGAATTCATACAGGCTTCTTGGAGGAGAGGGAGACAAATGGGGTTCTCTTCTTATAGCATACCCGATGGATCCATTCCCGGCATGGAACCTTCAACTGGATGATGTGCATGAGGAAAAAAATGCCTGCATCAGCTTCACTTGCAGGTAGCAGAGATGAATCAGGAGGACCTAGAATGCCAAAAGCGCCTCTAGGCTGAGTCCCACCCAACCCCATTTTTTAAAGATGTGGACCAATTGCTCCCTCAAAAGAAGGCCCATTAAAACTTAGAAATCTTACTGATGTAGAAAGATAACCAGTGTCTGAAGCAGAAATGAAATCTCTGTCTGGTCCATGTGAAGGAAGAGCTGGACCAGGATATAGATGGACAGTTAGAGAGTATATCATTCTGGGCTCTAGACCCCATGGAGATGGCATCTGGTCACATCTGGTGATGCTGGGCAACATCAAGCCCTGAATGTCTACACCACCCCAGCTGGACACATCTCCGGCCTTGATGACCCACTGATCCAGAGGATTCCCTCGTTCTCTGGGGCCTCAGCTAAGTGCTGCACTTGGATCTTCAAGGCCTTGAGGATCCTTTCCTAAAATCTCAAATTTTAAATGTTTCTGCAGTTATTTTTGGTCTTCCACATGAATTTTCTGTAACTGAGAGCAATAAGCTGGCTTTTCAAAGGACAAATAATAAATCCTTCCGTTTCTTCTCCTAGAGCTTTGGCTTGTTTTTTGGTTTGGTTTGGTTTGGTTTGGCTTGGTTTGGTTTGGTTTGGTTTGGTTTGGTTTGGTTTGGTGCTTTGTTTTGTTTTGGTATTCTGCTCTTCATGTCCTGGCTCATGTTTTTATCTGCTTTGAAACTTTTTCCTCAATCTAAATGATTCTTCTTCCTCTACAGGAAAATTTCCTGGGTGGTTTCTTATTCTTGTCTTTTTTTTTAACTATATTTTATTGATTATGCTGTTACAGTTGTCCCACTTTCCCCCGCTTCTTACCCCCCAACCCCTTACCCCCGCTTTCCCCACCCTTTAGTTTTGTCCATAGGTCATATACATAAGTCCTTCTGCTTCTGCCCTTCCTATACTATTCTTAACCTCCCCCTGTCTGTTGTCTACCTACCATTTATGCTACCTATTCTGTGCCCCATTCCCACCCTCTCCCCCAACCACTCCCCTGTTGATGTTCCTCCATACCTTATATAACTCCCTTTAACATTTCATACAATAAAGGCTGGGTGGTGATGAACTTCTTGAACTTGACCTTATCTGAGAAG